>BPLR01004787.1:0-147258 GCA_021605095.1 Caerostris extrusa | reverse complement strand
TTATATCATTATAATTTTAAAGATGTGATAAGGAGTTTTTAAAACATTACTCTTCTTTTAATACACCCGATTTCTTTTTTTAAATCTTCATTTTTCTGCACAGCATTTCAAGTGTAACCTTCTTCATTTCTTCTGAAAAGAAGCATTTTCAAATTCAAATGTTATTCTTTTTGTCCTTGAAAATTATGCACATTACATGAAAATCTTATAAAAATAGTAAAATTTAAATTGATACAATGTACAATTTTTCTTGTTAAAATTTGAAAAAGAAAGATTAATCTAAAATGTTTTAATAATGATAAATGTAGTTAATGCCATATATAATAATGATATGAATATAGTTTTTTTTTTTTACATACTCTAAAATAAAAAAAGCACTAATAAATGATAAATAATCAGACTTTTTCATCACAAATTTCAAAAAGAACTAAATTTGAAAATAAATAGTAATAAATGTATAGTGATGAAATCTTGTATTGATTTATTTGTAATTCATACCTAAAAATTTTTTATACTATTTTATGCTATTCAGCACTAATAAAAAGGAAATATGATTGAACTCTATTTAATTCAAAATTTTTAAGAAAACAACATATATGTTTCATTTTAATTGAATCATTTGTAAAAATTGTTTTAATTTTCTAATTTATCATACTATTTCAAAAACAATTATGAAAATTGAATGTTTATCTTCATGAAATACTTGATCACCTGAATAAAATTTTTTGTTTTACATTGAATCTAATCCTCTCATAAGAAAATTATAATTGAATTTAACAAATTTATATTTGACAAATGATGAATAATACCCATTTTTTAATATGACTTGCTTAGTGATATGCAGAAAATTCACCAAACACTATTGACCTATGACACCTACATTTTTTATTTATATAAAATATCAAAATAACAGTTCTACCTATGGGTTTTTATTTAAATTACTCCTCTAAACACTCTTGTCACTAATAAGGACAAATTTAAAAGAAATTTTCAAAGAGACAAGTCGACCAGTTTTTGAGTCTATAGGGCACACATATGAACATTGCTTTTTATTTATATAGAATGATCATTAAAATAATAAGCTAATAATCTTTAATATATTTAAGTAACTGGATATATCTGTTTTACTTAGACTGTGATATTGTCTCTACATAGTATTATAGAATAATTTAAAATTTTCCAAGTAAAGATAAAAATGTTTTTAATTTAATAAATGTTATTTACAAAAATTTCCTTTTGTTCATTAAAAAAAAATGATACAAATGCATTTACACTTTTGATGTAATCTTATGATAAAAAAAAAAAACACATCAAATTTTGTGAATTTAAACAAGCCATTATTAAATCAGTTTTATTCTAATTTCGTGATACACATAAGTGGAAGACACTAGATTTGGCATATTATTCGAAAAAAAAATTGACAGTAGTAATAATCATTGGCAATTACAAATATTGCAAAAACTGGCCAAAATTAATTATAAAATAATGTGTGATGTATAATAATTAAGATTTATAAATAATTTTACCTGGCATAAAAACTTTTGTACAGATTCTGCTATATTTAATTAAAGAGCGAAAATTGTATTAAATGATTCTTAAGAATATAAAAAACAAAAGATTACCACAGTCTTAATTAGAGGACTTCTAAATGAAGAAGATGGTGAGGGACGAATGAACCTGAAACGATGGTTTGAACAATAAATTTTATATTCACTGGGACATTTTACACAATTCAATGATCAAGTACAATAAAACATCATTATATAGATATATATACTCCCCAGTACATCTATATAGGCATATATATATATACATATATATATAAAATTTTTATTCAATTAAAAATATATACTGACTTCGACCTTCCTCTTTGGCTAATTTTAGGAGTTGTAGTGCTCTCCATAGTTCAGAATCCAAGCTTTTAATTAAATTTTATTGTTACCTAATCTTACATAGTATAATATAAGAAACAGATTAAATAATAATAACAATAATACAAATGTAATTTTACTATCGTTTTTAAAAACTGCGCCATTTATTTACATCCAATTTAAAGTTACGGTTACGCAAAATGCATAATTTTATAAAAAAATCACTCTTCTTTTATTTTAATGAAAAAAATAAGTAATAAAATAATTAAACATTTATATACCATCCATATATTAACTAGTTTTCAACAATTATTTAAACAAAAAATATAATTTTTTAGTTCTATTTGAAGAACTTCCTAGAAATCTACATTTACGCTTGTAATCGTAACCGTGATTTTGTCATATGATTTCGTTTTCCCTATTTACTTTACCTGATCATTGACATCATTTTAAACGCTGGTTAACAATTTTAAATTGTTTAATCATGTTCAAAAACGACTCTCAATCTATTCAACATTTGTTGGGTGCTGAAAAAAAAGCCGAAGAGAGAGTGAACCAAGCCCGAAAACGTAAGTATAATGGCGAAATCATTTTTAAGAAAAGTTATTTTATTAAAATACATTACTATTATAAAACCTATTATTTTTCTATAGAAAAAGACTTATTTTGCGTTTAATAAATTTAAAGATCTTTATGTTAGATCTTCTGCACCAAAACTGAACGTTGTTTTCAAATACAATTATAAACTAATAATTTTGCATAAAATTTCATAATGTGTGTGTTTAATATATTTTAACTGAATAATTTTAAAGGAGATGTGCATTTTTACAGGCAAAACATTTACGCTTAAAGCAAGCTAAGGAAGAAGCCCAGGCTGAAATTGAACAACTTCGACAAGAAAGAGAAAAAGAATTTAAGGAATACGAGGCAAAGGTGAGCCTTATTTATTTCTTAGATATATATATATTTTCCTGTAATAGTTTTGTTAGAAAATGTTGTTTAATTAATATTATTTTTTTCCTTTTAGTATCTTGGTTCTAAAAGAAAAACGATGAGCTGAAAATAGAAAAGGAGACTGATAAGTCTCTAATTGAATTGACTAAATATGTTAAACTTAACAAAGAGCTTGTTATTGACTACCTTCTTGAACAAGTATTATCTGTAAATTGTGAAGTTCATGTCAATTACAGAGCTGAGGTAGCTTAATTTAGTGCTATGGGTTTTACTAACAGAGGGTGTTGGGGATTGAAGTTTCGGTGCATTTATTGTTTTCATACTTTTAGGCTAGTATTATGATTTTTATTTTATATTTTATAATTCTAGTTCTGTTATTTACATTGTGAAATAGCTACTTATATTCAGGGCATTTTTTGTTTTATTTATTTATTCTAGAATATTTTGTGTGTCTTAAAAATAATATGAGATAAAATGGCATTGTTATTGGTGATAATTATGTTTATTAAATTATCTGTAAAACTGAATATTTAAAATGAAGTACATTTTTATAGCCATTGTATTATTAAGCTGCTACATTTGTATACTGTATTTTATTAGAAGAAAAAAAATTTCTATTTATGATGATAGAATGCACAGTGTAATTATTATTTATTTTATTATGGTAAAATTTACAGGAATAAAAATAATTACCATTATAGAAATACAAATTTTAACATAATTTTAAAATTTTGAATTTTCCTTTATAAAAAAAAAAAGAGAAAAAAACTAGTCAAATTCCGAGCCATTCCATTTTGTGTTGTTATTTATAATATTTGTTAAAATAAGTTATAAATATTCAATAATTTTAGTTTAGAAAGCGTTACAAAAGTTTGAAGATTTGGAGCTATAAATGAAATTTATATAGAAGTTTAATAAGATGTACATTTTTATATATATTTCATATTTTATTCAACTCTAAATATATATATTTCAACTTTTCATTGAAAAAAACTATTTAATTATTAAAGTCATTAAATATGAAAAATCGGTTTCATTTGTCAGTGTATATATTTTATTGCCGTGAAAAAATTATTCTAGAAAGATAGGAAAGAAATCATAAAGCAATTTTTACAAAATATTGAACAACTTTATTATAATATATTGATCAACTTTATATACTTATTAATTACATCACTTTTGCTGATAAGTCATGTATTTATAAGAATTTTGATGCATTTAATTCTATTTTTATAAATTGAGGTTGATGCTATTTACACATCTACTTGTGTTGTCATTATACTGTGCAATTGATTCATGACAAATCTTTTATATGTGTTGGATACTATTTTTGTCTGTTATCTAGTCAAGAAGCATTTGTTAGTTTAAATAAAGATCTTAATGTGTACTTTGGGTGTTTCTTTTTTGTATATTCTTAAAACTAATATTTTCGTGCATAATTTATAAGTACATTTTACAGATACATAAAATTTTATTTATCCTATGGAATATATTTTCTTCATATGAATTGACCTAATAGATAATAGGGTTTTTTTTCCTCTCTCTTAGTTTTTGAATTAAAGCTGATCAGTATTCCACTTTACATTAAGAACAAATAATTAAAAACAGAACTTATAAACAATTCTATAATATAATCACTTCAAGATTCTAATCTTGCTAATACCATACAAATAAATATGAAATTAGATCTGAAATAATATTTGTTTTCAACTTAAAACATTTATTTGATTTTAAAAACATTCACTCTAACCATGGATAAAAAAATGTTATCAGATGTATTTGTTGCTGATATTTTTTTAAATATGTAGAAAATTAACTGGAGATAGAAAAATGCACATTAATTTAAAAAAAAAAAAGAAAATTTTACAATTGTGAGAAATGAAAAAAATGGATAGTATTTGAATTCAGCAATTATTTCTTGGACCACATATCTTTATATAGATAAAAACAGATTTACTTGCATGTGTTTTTTACGCTATTTCTTAAAAACTATAACAATTTGATTCAATTGATTATATTCAATTTGATTTCTTTAAAATGTGAAAAGTTCTTGTTGCTTTTTTTTTATTTAAATGAAAACGAGCATTTTTCAATGTCAATTAATGTTTTTGAAAACTTATCATGAATCATCTGTTGTTAATATTAGGAAAGAAAATGATACTGAAATTGAACTAATTTTTAGATGGTGATTAAATTAGATTTTTAAATTTGATGCACTACTGTTTTTTTTTAATTAAATAAAAAAAAACTTAAGTTTTTAAAATCAAATTAGCCTTAAAATAAATTTAAATATTTCCAAATTCCATTAGTTAACAAAATCATGTGCTTTCATCAGTATAGATGCTGTATTTGAATATATAAGACAAAAAAAAATTGTTTAAATATTCTTAGTTAAAATGGTAAAATATTTTAGGTTCACTATCATCAGTTTTTTTCCCCAAAAAAACTACCTCTGAATTTCTAAGTGGATTTTTCTTAATTAAATTTAACAGAATAAAAGTTTAAGATACAATGCTTAGGTCATATCTGCTAGTCTATAATGAATGTAAAATCAATTATTTATAAAATGTGCTTGAAGACGCTTTAATGTTAAAATGTTTTGGCTTTATAGCCTACATTTCATTAATATCCAAAAGCTAACAGTGGTAAGAATTCTTAAGTTGCATTCTAAATGGCAATTAATATTATTGCCATTAGATACGCATTATTCTGTATCAAGGCAATTAATTATTGATGACAGTACAATTGATTCTACAATGTTACATATGTTATGCTCATAGTTTGAAAGTCAGTAAGATACACATTATCTAGTTAATTTGTAGATAAAAAGATTTGTTCCATCAAAGTGAGGAATCGTCTACAAAATAAGAATTTTACCTTTATAATGTGTACGTTAATGTATTTCGAAACATTAAAAGTTAGTTTCTCTAATTTCGTCTTTTTGCTGGGTGTTTTTTATTTTCCAATAATTTGAGGGTGGCTTCGAGTGTTTAGCATAGCTGATGCCGTTTTCAAATTCGTTTGATTTAGCTCCAAGAATACAAGCATTTAATTGGTGAATGAAATGGAGAGCTGAAATTTCTTTAGCAAAGATTCAAAGTGCAATAGTGTTTTGATGGAAAGTATGATTCCATAATTGGTTGCAGAGAGAAACACAAATCATCTCGATATTATCGAATGATGAAAAGTATTTTGTGTTGACTGCAAAAGGCAGTGAAAAATTCATCGTATCATTGTTTAGCACTTGAGAAAATGCTGAAATGTTTATCCGCCACGAAAATTGTTCTCGACTATAGAAATACAGGAAATTATCGATAAGCTTAAACTATTCGATTTATCATCGTTGCCTGTCTTCCATACGATTGCCATAGCTGGTCAAGACTTTTTCCTCGAAAGTGTTTTTTTTTAACAGCATGATAGACAAAATAAATAATGAAACCCCTAAAAATAGTTGGAATAAATAGTTTAGTAGTAATAGTGCATTACTAAAATAAATATATTGCTAAGAATAGATTAATAATATTAATATTCATGAAAATATATGCAGCAATTTTTGCGTAATATGCATACCTCGACGAACCTAGTTATTTTTATTTATATAGATAAAACTAAGGAGCCTCTCTAAAATGATATCAGTTGCTGTATGGCCAAAGAAAAAGATTTACAGTAGCACATCTTCAAATTTTTTTCGCCTTACATTTCTTCGCCCCCGTCCATATAAAACAACAGCTTTTGCTCTCTTTTTCGTTTTTCAGAGAACGCAACCCAAATAATAATGTACTTTTCTTGGATTGCATGATTACTCCACAGCACACTCTCTACCCTGATACGTCAGTTGTCCCCATTATATCCTTCCTTCAAACCAATCGGAGGAAAGAAATGCTAATTGCTCGCATGACATTATTTCTTCGACCTACAGATGGAAAGACATGCGCACGATTACGCATGTTCGCCTCCGCCTGGGATGCGAGCCAAAAGTTTTTGGATTGACATTAAAAGTATAACACTCGACATTTCAGTATGCTTTTTACCTTTTCAAGACATGTATGAGATATGCGGTTACTGTAGTTTGGGTGAAGATTTTTTTGTCTAGTTATACTTTTAATATCCAATCGTCTAAAATTTGAAGGATAAAAAATTTTAATTCTTTTTATTGAAAACAGAAAATGACATTTCATCCCCGATGACTCCACTCTTTTTGAATTTATCTGACATGACAGCCTGATACATTTAAATGCGATCCAACAATAATTTAAGAAACAACTAGTAAAAATGACTCCAAAAAATCCTTTATATTTTAAGGAAGATGAATAACAAGTCGACAACTTTGTACAAGAATAGAAAACATAGAATATATTTCAGTAAAAACAAAAAGGAGCACAGCAGAGAGTTCTAGAATGTTTATTGTACAGAATTAATGTTTTCACAGGCGACCTAGAATTAAATTACAGGAATAACATTACATATGAAAATGATGGTAAAATGTATAAAATGACAAAGATCGATGTTATCATTTACAATGATTTGGCCCTTAGTTTTCACAACCTTGTTACAGAAAACTTATGTTCTACAAGTACCTTCAAATAAAAATGGGAAATTTTGTGACATGCTCATAGAATGATTTAAAAAAAAAAAAAAAATAACTGATGAGGTACAAATCATGAGATCATACACAAAACGTTAAAAACATATTTAATCCTTCTTTCAGCACAAAACCACAGAAAATCGTGCATCCATCGACACTTTAGTATCATTATAATGTAATATAAACAAATAATAATAATAAATAAATAAAACATACCATCATTAAAAAAATCAATTATTTGAATTATAAGTTGTTTCTTAAATCATTCAATACAATAATAATATTTTTTAAAATGAATTGATTTTCTTTTTCCTTTAATTGAGTTTCCTCAATACAAATGGAACGGAAAAATTGTCAATCAAAATGATTCTTTAAGAAATAATTTTTAAAAAAAGATTTGCAATGAAAACTTTAATATAACTTTACAGTCACTCAATGAAACACAAGAAATATATATATATATATATATATTTAAAATATAAGTAAATAGTGTTGCTTGCCATTATTCCATGTAACCGGTGGTCAGACTATACATTTATGTAATATTCCAATTTTATAAAAAGAAAATTTCTTAAAAACTATTTATTCGATCCTTTACATTATTATTATTAAATCACATATTCAAGGCCATTCATATATGTTTATTCATACCAAATGAATCAAGATTTACATTTTTAAAGAATTCTCTCATTTGGTAACATCTGATTAAACGACACACATCTAAAATGAGACATATTTACATCAATAATACTAAATGATTAGAATAAAATGAAAACTGTGCGATTCAAAAAAGAAATTATCACACTTTTCGACGCACTACGTAATACAGATATTAAAATCATACAAAAGACACAGCGCAGCTCGAATATTCCAATCCAGGGGTAAAATGTAATTAAAAATTGGAATCCAAGTATGAATAGGTTTAATGCCTCAGATGAAAGAAAAAGTTAGTTTTTGAATTAAAAAATAATATTCCTGATATAAAATTCCCTCCATTAATAAAATTCCAATTATCAATATCTAACTATAAGGCAGGAAACACATCAATATTAATTAACACAAAAATGCAAAAATTCTTTTAAAATTAAAAATATAAGCTTAGAGACAAATTGATAAAAAAAAAAAGTTATAATCGTGAAAATAATTTTATGTTAAACAAATTATACCATCTTTTCAAAGTGTTGTAATATTAGACACAAAAATTTATTATGAGAAAATAAAAATAATAATGGAAATAGGTTCTTAAAAAAATCATTTGAATAGGATATATAAAGAAACATAAAATACTTTTTTTCCTAATAATACATTCATATTATTTCTTAATTTAAAATCCTGAAATCCAGTACATTATTGACAAGGTAGCTAAGTCTCCTAATTACTCTACTTTTAATCATTTCCTTTTTATGTTGCATTTCCTTTTATTATAACTTTTGCATTTTCATACCAACTAATTCAAAACTTAAAAACTTTTGAATCAATAATAATGACACTTCCTCTAGCTATCTCGATGAATACAAAATATTTCTTAACGTAACTTAAATAAGTTTTTAAAACAGGCTATGAAAACTATGCACTATAATTACAAAATTTTATATATGATTTTAAAAATAACCTATAAATAATTATACAAGAAAACTTGTTTCCAAATGTGTGCTGCAAATTGAAATTTTCATTATTAAATGAGTTCATAAGTATTTTAATGCTTTTTAAAAAAAAAAAAAAAAAATGCCTAATTCAATTGCATTCATAAAACATGAACACTTAAAAAACTGAAATATAAGTGAATTTTATAAATCTGTACAATTTATACATAATTGAGCATCTGAACAATCCATCATTAAATTATAGGATGTGTGCAAGAAAATTTAAAATACATCAGTTAGAGCAAAAACCAATATTATCTTTCTTGAATTAAAGTGAAACAATGTATTTTTACATAATTCATTACTATTAAAATATTTTTCATAATGAAAGAAACAAAAAAACCAAATAATTATAATAAAAAGAAAAATTAATTAATTATTAAATAAATTATCCTGATTTAAATTGCCTTTTAAAAACACAATTGTTTTACACAAATAATTATAAATAACAATTCATTTTTTTTTATTGCTTAGAATATTCTTTTTCGCTAGAATGAATCTAATAAGATTCAATGAATGGTGTAAGAAAGAAATATTTGGTAATTGCAGATGAAATTTTGAAAGCAAATATTTAAAAATGATGCATCGACAAACGTAAGCAACCTTAGTTTCCTCACTCTAAATGTACAGCTGATTTACACTATTTACGGAAGCTAATACAATAGGAACCTTAATGAGTCATTTATATATTTATTCTCTTCTTTTTAAAACTGCTGCATTCAGAAGCATAAATAATAACAATAATAATAATAATGAAACAATAAAAAAAAAGACTATTCAAAATTTATGTGATAACAAATTGAATATGTTACAGATGCAGTACGACTAGATTAAAGAAATGGCTAAAATTTGAGCATACACGGAAGAAAAAAAGAAAAAAATGCTTTATTGAAGTATAAAAGTATAGCGACAGAAAAACACATAAATTGAACGATGCAAGAAAAAAAAAAAAAATACTGATTCCATTCACAAAAGATTGTTTAAAGATTTCTAGAATTATTCTTAAGCATATCGTTCATAGAATAATTCTAGAAAAATAAATAATGAATAAGAAAGCACTCATTCAATAAATTCAGATATTTAAATAAACATACTTTAAAAAGTCAAAACTCGATCATCTAATCATTTGTTTAAGCCCTCTTAAATTAATTCTTATACATTATTAATTTTTATTAAAAATAAAACATAAATAAGTAATTAAAACAAGGACTACTTTTTTCAAAGGTATAATAATTACAATACAGTATTATATATTTGTACCTTTAAATCATTTTTTAATTCATTACGTATCTTTATAATTGATCACTATTTTGAACATGAAAAAAATTATTTAACTTATTATTGATTTTTATTTACTTAATGATCTAATATTAAATTTATAATTATAAAATGTATTGTAATAACAGTAGATTTTTCCACAAATAATTATATACATGTATTAAATGAAGAAAAACTTTAAAAACTATATAATTATAGATAATGCATCCACTATAACATATAATATATGAAATAGGATAGCAGTACAATAAGATACATTCATTAAACATGTGCACACACAATATGCCGAGTTTAAATGTGACCTATTCAATAATTCATTCATCTAATACATAAAAAGCTAGAAAATATAAAATAGGTCATATATATTTCAACAAATATCTTGTTATTGCATTAGTGCTGGATTATTAATTTTTGTTGTGTTTAAAACTGATTAATATATAAAACATTTTAATATCAAATTCAAGGAATTCATCACTGATTAATATATAAAACAAATAATAAAAATAATATTCCAATTGTTTGTTGTAGATTTATTTAAATATTTCTTCAAAAAAGCATTAAAAAGTGAGTTTCTCCTCCTACTGTCTAAAAAAGTCTTTAATTAATGTTATAAAACGAATAGTAAAAATTAAAATCAATTTTTTTAAATTAAGTAGAACAGTTCCCTATATTAACATTATAAAGTATCTAATCCTGTATTTTGGCAAATGTGCATTCTATTACAATTCAAAATTAAATTAAATTAAGGAAAAGTAAATAATTTTAATATGTTTTATTTAAAGGAGATGTAATTTAAATTAGCAAAATAATAATTGTTACTTTTGTTAGAATATTTTTTAAATAGAATATTTAAAAAGAAAAAAAAAAAAAAAAAAAAAGAAAATTTTTTTTATAATTAAGTGAAAATTTAACAATAAAAAAAAAAATTGCAAGAAGAAAATCATATATATAACATATATACATTTTATAATCCATCATACATATAGTAAAAGAATTCATATTAAATTAAAATATATATATATATTCAAACTAAATGCATAATACATAACACTAATAAGTTATATGCATGTATAAAATTGCTTACATCAACTACAGAGAATGAGAAACTCTTGGTTTAACATAAAATTTGATAAAAATATTAACTAAATTAAAAAGTAATTAAAAGCAATTCATCATATTTTTAATATTAATTATGTCAACTTTTATCATAAAACAGGCAGTAAAATTCAAAACAATGAATTCTTTATTACAAGCTTCAGTAAAATAAATCTCAATTTAAAAGAATATATTTTATTATGGAAAGGGAGGAAGGAACCCACTTATTATAGTAAAAAAAAAAACAATTTCTTCACAGTGACTGTTGTTCAGCAATTAAATTAAGTCAGAGGTATAGTTTTTAAATGTGATCCTAATTAATAATTTTATTCATTGGCGGTCCTTTACCCTTAAAAACTCGTTTGGTCCCATATTAGCATAAATTACCATACCACATCCTATCGTACAGCATAAAAATATGCTAAAACACATTTCAATAAAATAATTTATTGAATGCAATGATATATACAGATAATTTTTTTTTTTTTTTTATTATGATAATTTAAATCCTTCAACAACACATAAAAAGAAATTTTAATCACCTGAAATTAAATATCAATTCATTCTAAATCTAATCTATTTTGTAATAACACTATTTAGTTAAGGATACTTACGTGAAGACATAAATTATGTAGGATTGGTCATTTGTATTGATATCCTTTGTAGCAGTTTCAGCTACTACCAACACATTCCTTATAAAGAAAAAGACAACATAAAAAATACATCCTATGTCTACACAATTAAAAAAAATATATATACAACTAAAATGTCTAAGCTCAAGATATAAATCTGAATGCAGCAGAAATGATGTGAATATTTAAACTGACTGATGCTTTTAAAATTTCCTGTATAGACATGAAAACACATGAGTGATAAAGCACTTTCATACAATTTAATGACTATTTACAAAGTATCACTTTTTTCAATTGAAAATCATCACAATGCAAGAATAGTGAAGAAATGATTTAAATTAATACATAAGAAAGCGAATTTTACGTACAAATAATAAATTGATTTTTATTTCTGTTTTCTATTCATTAAAAAACACAAAAGAGAAAATGAGTCTCACTCTAATGTCTTGCCTATCCATCCATCCATCCATCCATCCATGAGCTAATTATTTTTGAAAAATTTGCTCAACATGATTATGGCACAACACATTTTAGATATTTAAAGCATAAAAAATAAATAGCGTTCACATTAAGTAACATCCAAGCCATTCGATTACACACCATCTCTTTCTACTATACCTATATATTTGGCTTTTACGCATCTCACAGTCTCCAATACAATATATGGACACGTGGAAAAAAAAAATTCATTTAATTTATAGATATACACAGAAAGTCTCTTTATTTCATACAACAAATAAATGAGGAAAATGTTAGCTCATGGGACTCAAGTTAGAAACTCTACATATAGTCGGACCACTGCTTGCATAGAATTGTAAGAATCCAGCTTAATGGTGGAACATTTACTCGCTAAAAGTGCTAGTCAGGTAAAACACTACTTTGAATGAAAAAAAAGTATAATAATTAGTGAGGAATTTTTTTCATCTAGGTTTTCTTTTTTAATATAGTGTTATCAAAAATTTGAATCATTAAAAATTAAAATTCTTTTTATTACAATTATTAAAATTCTCACTCTATTGCATTTCCTTCCCTATGACGTAACACTTTTTGAATCCATCCGTTTTTGGCCGCTTTCACACGCTCTAGATGATCGGACTATATGTAAATTTTCATCAGCTCAATTCGGTCAGACTCACACAATAACAGTACATATAATTAAGGTATTTATATTGAGCACTTTTCGCTGTGGTCTGTAGAAAGATGGCAGTATAAAGAAGGCCACAGGAACATGTTTCATATGCTGCAGTGAAGGAATGCTGAAAGTTTGTACTCAGGTTTTCACCAATTCCAGCTGATCTCTGTATTCAATAAAAAGTCGTTGGAACCTCAAATTCGAACCAACAATCAATAATATTTCTTTAAGAAGATCTCTTTTTTGCAATTCCTATAAGAAAAGATTTTTTTATTGATAATAAAAGATTTCAGCAGACCTGCAATTTAATCTAATAGAAAAGATAGGCATAAATTTTAAAGTTCTAAGGTATTAAAAATTTAATGCTGGATAACAATAAGCTCTAAGCTCTTTTTTTTTTTTTTTTTTTTTTTTTCATAAGCTGAATGAAAAAAAAAATTTACAAAATGTTTCAGCAATTTGATATCTTTTTATATTTTTATAATTATAATGCAGATGTAATAAACAAAACATATGTACATAATGCGAAATGTGCATAAAATTATTTCTCTTTCCTATTATAGTTCATATAGTTGGATAATATTGCAATTACAATAATTTCTTGCCTTTCATCCTTGGATTGTATAGTATATTAAATCCTTATAATTTCTTAGTGAATATAATAGGCCACCAAACATAATAATATGTGCACATTTGTTTTTCCATAGAATTTTCAGTAAAAATTAATTTCAATAAAAATCATCATCTGAAAATCAGGGGTGGAGTCAAAAGTTGCAGACTCAGATTTTTTTATACTGACTACCGATAGTTTTCCATAATTTTACATATTATAATCTTTACTGATGAATTTAGAAAAATGTGAGAAATAAATTAAATTACTTTTATTGAACTTGTATATCTATTAAAAAACAGTTTTATTATACATTATTATTTCCACTCACTTAAAAGACATTGTATTCTACTACTGTGCCCAAAAAGTAAAACCAATTTTCAACTCAAATTTCCCGGCATATGGAATCTCAATTTTTTTTTTTCATTTTTAGGTTGTTGGCACTGTCCTTGACATCTGTGTGAAGTGTCACATCAAAATATTCATGTTTGAGTTACGCTTGACTTTGTGAAATGCTAAAAATGATTTTGGTGATTTTTGAAATGCCTGAAAATTAATTGAACAAAGAACTTTCATTAAATTTTGTTTGCAGAATGAATATTCGTGTACAGAAACATGGAATGTTGCAGAAGGCATTCGCGAGCAAACTATATTGGAAAGAAATGTCTACAAGTGGTGGTATAAACAGTTCAAAGAAGGCAGAGAACGCATTGATAAAGAGCGCTATGGTCGATCATCACATTAAAAAAAATTAAAGATTTGGTGCTTGCAAACCATCGATTTACAATTAGAGACCTTGCTGATGACAGCATTTCATAAGCCTCAGTGTTAAGAAAAGTCTCTAAACACTCACTAGCATGCTGCTAAAGTAGTCCCTGTCTATGCTACTGGTTGTATTATTGATAGACATAATTGAATAGCCTCCTTGACATTTAATTTTAACAATTCCTACAATTTTGGAAAAATAAAAATTATTTTTATATAAGAGTAGAAAGTTGTATTTTTAAACTGATTATGACTGCTACACAAAAATGTTAAGATTCAAGACATGCTCGACACAAGGAACTTTAGTCTAATAAAAAAAATACTAAGACTTCAACCAAACAAAAAAAAAAGGATGGAGGGATTTTCCTTCAACAAATAAAATGAGGATAAATATAAGCTCAAGATATGAAATATACTTTTTCAAAACGAGTAAGAAGAAATAGTCTTCCTATAATAATATATGTAAGCGGATTAAAAATAGAATGGAGCGAAGTAATGAATAAATAAAATTATCCCTTGAAGGCCAAGCTAATGATTAACTTATACTGATCAAGATTTTTACCTCTATGACAAATATATGGCATTTACTTCTATGACAACATTTTTTAAAGAATTCTTGAAAAAAAAATTTCAGTTTTGAATAAAATAATTTAAAGTTGTTTGCAATTATTCGCTGTAGAACATGTACAGTAAATAGTTTTTATCCTTTTAAATGTACAATATCATATTTTAAAAGCATTGAAAATGCTCATAAAAAAAAATTTTTTGTTTTAACAGTTTTCAAAGTAGGCAATATTACCCATTATGGAACAATCAAAACAGGTGATAAAAAGCTCTGGTACACATCTGTGTATTTAATAAATATAAGAGGGCTATGAAATATATAGAAAAGGTTACATCTATGTTTTCCTTTAGTGTAAAACTATTTTCTGGGTTAACACACAAAATTCAAGTTATAACAAAATAAGTCACAAAATAAATTGCTAAAATTCATGATTAACAATATTCAAATTATACTGCCAAATTCACTGGCAGGTCTTAAATGCATGGTTAAATCCAACTTATATAAGCAACATGTGCACGTAAGGAGTTGTTGAGAATATTATATTATTAATATAATCTAACATTCATGTGATGATAATAAACAAACAAAACTTTTATTAACATATTATGTATAAATTGTTTTAATTTAAGGCCTACAATAATCATTCATTGACAAATTAATTGATACCAGTACCAATCATAATTAATCTTCATTAATAAACAAAACCAACCACTGCACCAATTGCAATGTTTGTTTCAATTAATGATAATTTTTAATGTTATTTTTATATTATCTTAATTTTTTATGTGCATTGCAAATGTTATTGTGGTTGATTTTAATAAATAATTTTGAGCTTTGAGGTGTCTTGTTTTCAACATCTTTCTGTTCACGCCCTTAAAGATCGCAGATTACTCGGGAGAGCGGCAAGTAATTTTTTTCTGAAAAGAAGGCTATGAGACAAATAAGTTTGGGAACCGCTATGTGTAAATATGAAATATAAATCACAGGGACAAAAATATTTTGATGCATGGCATAGTAAAGAAAACAAAAGAGCAAGTGTAAAAACATCAATAGATTATTATGCCACTGCGTACTATATAAGATTAGATTTTTCTGCTAAAAACTAATGACTACAATTATAATAAAAAATATGACAATTTACAAAAGAAAATTTATTCATGCATTTTAATTTAAACTTGTCTAGATTTTGTATTTATTACGCACTTATAAATTTCACAATTTGCTAAAGTACTTGAATTATAGAGAAAAACATTACCAAAATTGTAGGTTTCCAATCAGAAGTTTTAGAAGTTTTTACTACTGACCAAGCAGACCATCACACAAATCTCGTAATCTTGCTTCAAGGCTATCAAAAGAAAAAGGAAATATAAGAAATTAATCCCTTTAAATGCAATAGATTAGCAATAATACAGCTTTCATTATTTTATTAATTCATGATTTTACCTTCTTGTACCAAATACCGGACTAGAGAAAAGCAACCAAAACTTGTATTCTTTACTAGACTTCAAACTTAAAGAGGCAGCTAGTTGGTTATCTAAATGACTTAGTGTGCCAATCTGTCTTAAATTAGGATCACTGCTCATAATACCACGAGCAAGCCTCATAGTTTTACTACAAAAGAAAAATATAATTTTAGTAAGATAATATTATATTACAACAGATAATTTTTATTTTATCTATATTTCATTTAAAAACCTTTCATTGAAAACAGATGTTTGTTCAAAATATGTTTCAAAATAATTTTTGTTATAATTTCATAGTTCTGTTTTTGTACACTATTTTAGAGTTATATTTTTAAAACTATTTTCTATTTTGTAGATTTTTTTTTCTATTTTCATTTTTTTAATTTAAAATTATTCAAAAATTTTCATAAATTTATATTGAGACAGAATGAAACAATTGGAAATTATGTTTTAGATGCTAATCATGTATAAAAAAGAATTCTTTTTTTTTTACATTATAAAAATAAACTAGTTCATTAAATTATGAGAATAAATTAGTTTAGAGTTAAAACAATGCCATTATCAACTAGACAAAATAATTTTGGCGGGTGCGCAGAAGATCTACCTCCCAGTGGTGCACTTGGTAGTACTTTTAGTGGCTAAAAGATATGCAATCTTTGGCATTATTGTTAGATTAATGAACTCTGTTTCCAGCATGTTTTGTTGTTGTTGTATGTTTTTTTTTTCATTGTTCTTTTTTGCTGTAACTGTTCATAATCTGCCATTGGAAACAAAATAAAAATAATTTTGGCTTTCACTGAAAAATAAAAAGAAATTCAAATCATATTTTAGACATTGACAGAATATTTTCATGTATAATGTATTATTATCTATATTTGGAAAAAGAATTTCAAGGAGGGGATATTCTTTTCAAAATTGTAGCTCTACTTATAATTTATCAACTTAAAATTTCAGTTGAAAATGATAAGTAAAATTTCTATAATGATTATAAATATAACAAACACCGAGGAATGTATTAACATACTTGTGATACAAATTTGATGCATTTCTTACTTTTGTGTTTGGCCTTGAAGAGCAGCCAGTGGTAATATTGTACCATTAGAAAGCTCTTGAGGAGAAAAACCTTAATTGATGATCAGAACATAATTGAAGAGCATTGTTAGCACTGCTTACCAACAACCTATAAAAGAATTTGCAATTAAATGAAATGTTTCTGAAAATTTCATATAATACATAAAAAATACTTTTATTTAAGTTTTTTTTTTTTTTATTAAATTAGAATATTTTATTTATTTATTTATTTTTTTAGATTTTCAAAGTTCATCAAAGATCAATAATTTTAAAGAAATTAACTAAATAATAGTCAATTTTGATTATTAATGAAGAGATTCAGAATTAATAAATATAAACAATACTATATCTACCAACATTTAAATCCCTAAAAACCTAACAATTTTTCAGGATTCTTATTTTAACACATCAAATGCATAACAACTCGCACTTCAACGAAACAAATGTAAACTTATTATAAAATTTCAATGTGAATTGCACTATTATTTCATTATGCACAAAGTGATAAATATTGATTGTAAATGAATATTTTTATTATTATTATTTATTTTAGTAGCACTGCTTTAATTTTTCTTTTGTACTGTGTTTATTATAAATAGAAGAAAATTCAATCAACTGAATGTTCAATGAATTTGATTTTTCAGTTTAATTAAATTCCATGTTTAGAATGATGAAAGGTAGGTCCAGAATGTATGTAAGCACATTAACTATGTACATGTTTTATTCACACACACATTTAAATTTTTATCTAGAGTAATATATCATTGGTATTCCCATTAAAAACTATATTAGTGCTCGATAATCTGGCATGGCTATGAGCCTGAACAATGCCGGATTAAAGAGCATTTACTGTAATTTGCAAAACCAAACACTTGATACCATTCAACTATTCTAAATTCTTACATATTTTCATCTATGAACCAAATCAAACAATGATCAATTAAAAATTAACATAAAAACGAAAATTATCTAGTTAAAATTAATTTACTTACCAAGCTTTCATATCAGGACTGAAAATATAAGATTTGCCATTTGATAAACTAACCATGGGAATACCATTATCACTAAAGACCAGTACCTCTCACAGATAGATCTCCAGTGGTATCATCTATAACAAAAAATGAAATAAAGTGTTAGATGATAAATCAGCTGTCACAACTAATAAAATTTTGGATTTATAAAAATAATCAAGGCTTGTGAACTAACATTTATATAGTAATATAAACTTACCTTGCATTATTGGATATAAAGATTCATTTTGTATCAAATTTATCAGTTTTAAACAATCCCTATGAAAGAAACCAAAAGACAAGTTAAACAATTAATTATATAAAAAAAACTACCTTAAAGGAAATGTTTACATATAAATTTTCAAAATCATTATGGGGCATTTTAATGTCAGTTAAGTTTTCTAAGTATGCATGTGCTACCTTAATCGACAATAAAACAGTTCATAATATACATGTATACATATAAAAATTAATAGTTTAAAAACTATTAAAAAAAAAAAAAAAAAAAACAAAAACACTTTTAGAGTTAATCAAACTAAAAGTAAAAAGAATTGTTAACATAAGAATAAAATGACTGACGAAAAATGAATGTCACTGTTCTAAAAGCGTGGGGTGCTTTGTATGACATTTTAAAATTAACTCTGCATTTCGGAATGAAACTAGTGAAAAATTATATTGATATAGATTGATATCGAGCACCCCACACTTTTAGAACAGTGACATTCATTTTATTCTTATGTTAACAATTATTTTTTACTTTTTAGTTTGATTAACTCTAAAAGGCGTGTTTTTTAAACTATAAATTTATTTTTACTTTTTAGTTTGATTAACTCTAAAAGCATGTTTTTAAACTATAATATTTAAATGAGGTCCCGGTACGGAGGACTGGAACTATAGTTCTTACAATAATTTAATTGTGAGTAAAACAAAGGCTAAATGCGAATATGGCGAGCCAGCCAGGATTCAAGCAGGGAATCTCCTGATCCGTAGTCAGGCTTGTTATTAGTTGTGCCGCTGTCCCACGTAAGGTTTGAATGTCTTTACTGAATATTTTCATTCTACATGGGTTAAATTGCTCTTCATAAGTTAAAATAAAATCACTAATCCTGGCGATCTTAATCAGGATGAGATAATAAGTTATCAAAATATTTTATTATCGTCGGTCCTTGATAAGTCTACAACGTTTAAATTAAATCTGATCGCTTAAAGTAGGGCAAAAATCGAGCCCAAAGAGTCAGTTACATACATACAAACAAACAAACAAACATACAGGTGAAACTAATAAAAGCGTATTAAAAATAATCATCATCACCATTGTTGCTATACAACACTTGAAGGACCCTAACAACCTTTAACACATTTTGCCATTCCATACAACTAGTTGCCGTATGTTTACAGATAAAAACGAATACTCATGTGAAATATTATACAGTACATTCTTTAATATAGCAAGATTACCATGGCCATTCTGGATTAGCGATTTTGCCAGATATCGAATGTTAGTATAGTTTTAACGGTTTAAATTTATTTTCAAAGATAAATTATTGTAGATAAAAATTTAAGCTATTAAAACATGCATCTATTTAATGTGCAACATTGTACTGAAATCAAAGATGATAAAGCATATTTCAAAACTAGGATTAAATATATATTAATAGCACTTTTTTTCCCACAATGTATTAAAATAAACGAAGAGAAATCTTTCATTACAAATTTACTTTTTTATTTAAATGTTATCACTGAAATATTTCAATTTATGAACAGAAAAATTATATAGCTCTTTTTAGAGCAATATACATCTGAAAACATACTTCCATAATTTTTACCAAAGCTCTATATATTATGACTAAACATTATAATATATAAAAGGTATTTTTAGATATGTACACCATTATTCCTTTAGTTTTGGTCCTAATAAAGTAGAATTTGTTACATTTCTTTTGAAAATATATACAGAAACAACAACTCTTCATGATCTGCATGGTTCTACAACAAAAGGCATTAAGAAACATTCAACATTTGTTTATGTACTATCAGACACATTTTAAAGACTTGCATATATTGTTTTTTTTTTATGTATTCTTTTTTTCCATTTTAACAGTTTTTTAATCATCCATAAATAATACAATCAATTGAAAAGTAGACAAGTCAGTGGCTATGTATCATTAATAATGTTTTAAAACTATATATAAGGTCACATTTAATATATACAACTCAAACTTGCATTTAATAACTTTTATATTCTCACTATAAAAATGCAATTATATTCAATTCATATATCCAATTTTTAAATACTACAACTTTTGTGTATTTCCCTCTCAAAATAATTAGGAAAAATATCTGCCATACAATTGAAAATAGAATTCCAAACAAAATTTACGTTATAAACTAAGACAAAAAATTAAATAAATAAATTCAAACATTTTTTAAGTATGATAACTTACCACACAGACATATAACCTTTTGAAGTTATTACCATCACATATTGATCACTGCAGGTTAAGCGAGTCACATGAGAAGTTAAAACAATTGGAGGGAACAAACGTCTTCCATTATTGGAAAATACTGACAATGTCTTATCTTCACAAACTATACAACTTATTAATCTGTAAAAAAAGTGTGAAATTGTACACATTCAATGACATACAAGCACATATCCATGTAAAAATATGAGTTCCTGAAATACCCAAATTTTCTATCAATATAACTTGCAACAACATAAAAATTGAAGTCCTAATTTTTCAAGGTAAAACAAATTATTCTGCTTAATCTACAAATGATGTAGATTTATTCACTTATAATTGAGAATATACAGAATTTTTTAATTTTTAAGAGCATTTTTAATGCCATACTAGTGTAAGAAAACATCTGCATTTGAGAAATTCATAGAAAATGATGTAAGCATAAAAGAGCAATGAAAAAAAAAATGTATCACCTATATTTAGTAAAAATAACCAATAATATGAACAAAAATATTATTCCATAAAGCTACAACAAAAATAAATCTTAAAAACTTTAAAAAACAAAAACATCTTAGATTTTATTGGTAGGAATTTTCTATTATAAAAGAAACTCTATAAAAGTCAATTGTAAAAACAAAAAAAAAAAAAAAAAAAAAAAAAAAACATGCCTTTGGGAATACCACTACTACTACTACTACTACTACTAATAATAATAATAAAGCCGAAAAAAGAGGGATTCAAAATAAAAACATCATGGGGAGGAAATGTTTATTGCAATAAATATAATCTAAATTTTTAATAATTCAAATTTTAGATTAAATACTATTAAAAGAAAAACCAGATGAAAAAATTCACAAACTTTTATGTATTTTTTTTTCAAAGCAGCTTTTGCACAATGTATATCTGACAAGCATTTCTAATAAGTAATCAATTGTCAGTTTCTTTCTTATAAGCAGATGTTTACCATTTCACATGATCTGTGGTTGGACTATAGTTTATTTTTTCAGGCTAAATTTACACCTACAGGTTGTATAGCAGGTTCATACAAAGGAAATTACGGCAAATTTTACTATACACTACTCTTTAAATTTTAAAAATATCTGTTTATCTTTTTTTAAAGAATTCATTGTATTTGTCCTCAAATTTTTTTTTTCCCAACATCAATATTTACTGAAAAGTTTTGTGAGAGGGAATCCCAAAAAATATACCTATAAGTAAGCACCAAGAACATCCAAATATATTGTGCTGTATAATCAATTTTAGAAAAAAATGGATAATTGTGGTTTGAGTCTTTAGTCATAATCAGACCTTTTTTTCCTTCATATTCTTAATAATATAAGTAATATACAATATCATTAATCATAATCAATATCATAAAAAGTTTTATTTCACCCAAAGAAAAATCGTAAGTCTCGATATACCTAATTAATATATTGGTATATCTTAAAATAAAAAATGTAATTAAGTAATATATATTTCATGAGCACAAATTATACAAAGAATAACAAAAACAGATTAATTTAAATGAAGTCCAAAGTTTCCAAGAAAACGAAATTACAATTTTAAGCCAAATGAATATCAAAAATTCAGTATTCATCTTTATAAAAACAAAATGAATGAGCAAAAGAATATCTAGCATGTAATCTATTTTTACAACTAATTGTTCTTATTTAAAAAATATATATATATACGTGTGTATAGTCTGATCACATATACTTTGGAATGAATGGTAAACACTCAATTTAAAGACAGAAATGGATGAACTGATTATTTGTTCAGCTAGTCAGACAGAGATGCTTTGAAAGAAGAACATTTAAGAATTGGTGTAAAATTTTTCATCTAGTTTTTCTTTTAATACTGTTTAATCTGAAATTTTAATTAATATGATGGTACTCTTTTTTGAATCCTCTGAGTTAGTTACTTATTAATTTTCCACACTATCAATGAGTTGAAATTGGATACATTACATATGAATTCAAATAAAAATTAATAATTAAATTAACTATTTATAACTAAAAAAACAAACAAAATTTTAAAATGAAATATCTTTGAAATAATATATTTATACAAATTTTTTTAGTGGATATCTTAGCAATACCTGCTTCCAGCAACTGCAGCCCCTTTACTGTTAAGTGCAATTTCCCACATAAGAGTGGTACCACTCAAACATTTTAATCTATGTATAACCACACCAGAGCCAACTGAAATGCTGTTTTCAATTTCTAGATAGACAGGTGTTCCCTTTGTTTTTTCATGATAAATCTGCAATAAAAAGCACATCAAAAGTGTTATAAAATTATCACTATAGTCTAATTAAAAAAATTAATTGACAAGATAGGATAATATATACACTGCGTAAAAAAAATAGAAGGACAGTGTTTTTTGCCAATTAATATCTCTTATTTTCTCCTAACTACCAGATATTTATGCAGATTTAGTTTAATGACCCTTTTTTCATTTTAGGCAAAAATTAAACATGTACCACTAATATTAATAATAAAATTAGTATATATAATTTCCGATGAGTAAAAAAAGTAGGAGGACACTTGCTAATATATTTAATTGAGTGGGTTGTTCTTTAGTTAAATAGTGATTTTGTGCTTTGTTTTATCCTTTTCTGTCAAAAAAATCTCATTTATTTAAAAGTTACGCTGTTTCTCCGTTCTCAGAAATGCCTAAAGGAATACCTTTGAACGATTTTCAAAAAGGCCAAATTTCCGCATATCAAAATGATGGTAAAGGTGTCAGAGAGATTGCTCGATTGTTGCAGGTGAGCCCCAATACAGTTTCAAACTTTATCAGAAATCCTTATAAAAATGGAAAGAAAAAGAAGACTGGTAGACCGAAAAAGTTAACACCACGTGATGAAAGAAAACTTGTTCGTTTTCTTAAGAAGAACAAAGGAAGTGTTTCAAAGGCAAGAAATCAAGCAGGACTTAATCATGTGACGACGAAACAAACAGTTTACAACTATATTAAAAGATCTAAAAATTCATTTTCAAAAAATGGAAACATCATCCTAAGTGGACACAAGCTCACATTGATAACCGTTTAGCGTGGGCTAAGGAGCATATGTCCTGGACTACAGAATGGACTTCTGTGATATTTTCCGATGAAAAGAAATTTAACTTAGACGGTCCAGACGGATATCAGCACTACTGTCATTGTCTGGGGAATGAAGACGAATACTATTCAACACGACAAATGGGAAGAGAGTTTAATGGTTTGGTTGGCTGTTGGATACGGAGGAAGGACAAGTCTGGTTTTCTTAAATGGTAGGCAAAAACATACAGACTACATTCAAGTGCTGAATTCGAGCTTCTTCCTTATTGCTCTGACTTGGGGGTGAAGAGTGGAAGTTTCAGCAAGACAGAGCTTCCATTCACACCGCGACTGGAGTCAAAAATTGGTTCCTAACAAATAATGTGGATATTTTACCATGGCCAGCCAAAAGTCCTGACCTTATATAGTGGAAAACATCTGGGCAATGCTAGTTCGTCGAGTTTATGCTGATAGTAGGCAATTTGATTCCCTAACTCAGCTTCGAGAAGCATTGAATGACACGTGGGGCAAT
Source organism: Caerostris extrusa (assembly GCA_021605095.1). Classification (NCBI taxonomy): domain Eukaryota; kingdom Metazoa; phylum Arthropoda; class Arachnida; order Araneae; family Araneidae; genus Caerostris; species Caerostris extrusa. The sequence goes on along the minus strand of BPLR01004787.1, from coordinate 122,548 downwards.
TTTTGTCAAATAGAAGTTCAATCTCTATACAATTCACTTCCAAACAGAATATTTGAAGTTATAAAGGCCAATGGGAAGAACATTCCTTATTAAAATCACTATTTTTCATTCATTATAATGCTGTCCTTCTACTTTTTTTACAAAGTTTCAAAAAAAGAGAAACTATTTTTGTTGCCATTTATATTTTATGTTTAAATATCATAATTCTGATGTTAAAATTGTATTTTTAAAATATTTGTAAAATGTTTGTAATAAAACATTTTAGTAAAAATAAAATATTTTTCGGTTATTGTTACAAAATCAAGTGTCCTTCTACTTTTTTACGTAGTGTAATACTCTATGCAAGGAAAATAACAAGAATTTTACTTAATACAATAACCTCTCATTTTATCTTATCAAGTGATATGTCAGCATATGAGTAATTTTCAAAAGTTTATGCAACTTTTTACAGATGTGTACAAACATTTCATTCTAGATTTTTCAAGAAAAGGAAAATACAATTTGAAATACAAACACATTTCTAATTCTACAAATTCATTTGAGTTGGAAGTCAGATGTTTTTTTCTTTATGCAGTCATTTGTAGCTGTTCTTTTGAAGTAAAAATAAAAGGCTTTAGTAAATTGCATTTGCTGTAGTTGAAACACAGTTGATCTAGTGTTCCTATTAGTAGTAAACATGGCTTTTGCCAAAAACAAATACAGCACCAATAATTTGAAATGAAAAATTATTCAGTTTGTGAAAAGGAAATGGGAATAGTGCTGCAGCACAGATATTTAAATTTTAATTTTTCATATAATTTATTCTTTAAAATATGGATAAAAATTGCAAAAATGTGATATTGTTGCAAAACTTGATAATTAAAAAAAAAAATATTACGCAAATATTTTTTTTTCTTTGAAAGCATTCCTATGTTAGGAATATCATTATGTAGGTATTAAACTTTTTTCAAATTTATATCTTAATTACTTATACATTTTTGTATGCTTAAATTTTGTAGACACAAAGTTTTTAATTTACAACAAACTCTTAGTTTAACAACTAAAATAAAAAATAATTTATGAATTTAGGATAATTTCCATGTTCTATTCCTTTCATAAATTTAAAGAAAACTTTAACATGAAGTTTTGAAGCATTTAGATCAGAAATATTGATATTATGATGTTTTGAAGGAACACAAAATGCATAAAAATTCAAATAATTAAAACCAATTTTTACATGGAAATGAAAACAAATGGACATACATAATGTTATTGAGCTTTAATTTCTCCTTTATTATTATAAACACTGAAGATATTTAAAGAAAATAAATAAATAAAACTTATATGGACTTTTATCAAATTGAATTTTTCTTCGACATTATTCAAATCCCTGAAATTTATAATTCAAATTCTATATTATTCAAATAACTAAAGTTTTTAAAATAAAATGTCCTTGATTTTCAACTTGCAACAATTCTAATACATTTAAAAAAAAATTTAATGTTACCATTATAGCAAATAATTGCATTATTTGCTTCAATTTCACACTTTTCAAAAAATTATCTTTCTTTAAAATTATATTATCTATATTCTCTTATCTAATAGCTCCCATTTTATTCTAAAATTCTTAATAAAATACAACCCACAGTGTTTAAAATAACAATTCACAACACATATCCTTTAAAAATGTTGACAAACTTTAAACATAGAAAAGTTCAAAGTTTTGATTCACAAACAGCAACACTTCATTCAATATATTTTATTCAAATTAAAATAAACCTTTCAAATTTGTCTTTTCTTCTTCTTCTTCTTCAAAAAAAAAAAAAAAAAAAAAAAACTGTGAAGATATTTAGAAAGCTTAAAATACAAGCTTTTCAAAAATTTAAAAATTGTAAAAGCTATATTTTGGTCGAAAATCGCATTTTAAAGGTGTTCGTGTACCTTAAAGTTGTAGTTTCTGCATTCACATGAAATATATTCTTGTTCTATAAATTAGTTTACAAAAAGTACATATATTCTTTAAAAACAAAATAATCAAATTTACAACAAGACAAGTAAAAGGAAATGGTAGATTTTACGTGCAAAAATGCTATATTTATAATACTTTAAATGTTATTCAATTCCTTCTATTAGTTGACACTCTCCTATATATATCTTGTTCAATTTTCAATCATTAATAAAACACTTTTTATTCATCCACTCAAGTTCAAATACATTATTTTCAAATATTAATTCAGTAATTAAATTTAATTAATTAATTTTAGTTTTTTAGATTTAAGTTACATATATCTACCAATAGATGGCGGCAGATAAACAAAAAAAATGAATGAAAATTATTTATAAAGGACTCTCTGCAATATAGTGGAAAAAAAGTAGGAATTGACTTTTTTTTTTTTTTATATTACTATTTTTTTCTTAAAAATAGAATTGCTTCTTTATTGATGATCAAAGCTTCAGCGCTGAAAAATTCTCTCTCAACACTGACTTGGTTTGCTGCAAAAGCAATAACTGTTTTTGCTATTGGTTAAATTACTAAAGGACACAACTGTGTTGACTCCTTACTATTTAATTTTAACATTCATTCCAAAAATTTTTAAGAAATAAAATTACTTTTATAAAATAGTCGGGAGACAAATTTTTAAAACTGACTACTCGCCTCTGGGTTTCATATTACAGACACTCAAAGCATAAGAAAATCTGACCAGAAACAAATAGTTTATGTCAAATTTGAATTAACTTGCAATCATTAACATTGATATTTCCATAAAATGCATTGGCTACAACATATATAATTTCATAATTATTTTCTGAAGAAATACCTGTACAAAAATGTTAAAAAGCCAATAAAATTTAGATTTGAAATTATTATGAAACAAATGAAATGCTGTTCCCCTTTTCATTTATTTTTCAAAAATTATACATCCACAATAGAAATATAAAAATTACTTCTCATAAAAAAATAATAATAATAATAAAAACATACCAAAACATTTGTTGTTTTATCTGCTTTTAATACTGGTAAGTGAAGTGAAGAATTGAGATGAGATGACTTTTCTGGAGTTGTTGGTTTTTCAGGAACAACAGCCTTTTCTATTGGTGCCTACATTAATAACAAAGCATTAAAACTCATTTTTGAAATAATCTTTTAAAATCTAAATTAAATTTAATATTTATTGTACATTTTCCCACTTTTTTTCTTCTGCATTGCTACTTCCTTCTCATATTCTTATGATATATTACTTGATATAACAGATTCAGTTTTCCTAATAGTTTCATATAGAACATTCATTAAATGCTTCAGCAGCATTTTTACAATTTCTAAATATTATTTTTATTCCCCACTGTATTATTCCTAAAATTTTTAGATGTTACTGTTATTTAATATCGTTTTTTTCTCCTTAAAGCTCAATAAAATATACGTTTAAAGATCCGCATTTTAAAAGATAAAAATGACTTCTTTATTTTACTATTAATGAAGGAGAAAAAATCATTGCACTTCTTTAAAAATAATATTTTATAATACTTCAAAAACAGAAAACAATATTGTGAAAATTGCAACACCATGAAGGACTTACGCGAGTGAGCTGAAATTTTCAGGAAATGCAAATTAGCACATGATATGCAAATGATTAGAATTTCAAATTCGTAGCTCATGCGTATGCTGAGCAGCGCCCTCTGAACGGCGGATGGATTCGAATAAATAGACGGCTGTAGCGAGGCGTGTATGGTTATCTGCTAGTGGTAAACGTTAGCTCAATCGTTACTTATGCCTCTTCGACGAAAGAGAGCGAGATTTGAACAACTTATAGAGTTTGAACGGGGGGGAATCATCGGTCTTCGTGAAGCTGGATTGTCTTATCGTGCAGTAGCCGCCCGTGTGCAGCGTAACAGCAGCACAGTGATGCGTCTTTGGAAGCAGTGGACGGACGAGTGTCGGACAACTCGGAAATCCGGGAGTGGACCACGAAAATGTGACGTCAGCTCGCGATGATAGACACCTGGTCCACATGGCGCTGACGGACCGTACAGCTTCCTCTAGACAATAGCTACAGGTGTTTCATTGTGTGCTTCATCAATTCGTAGACATTTGCTGCAGCGTGGACTGCGAGCAAGGACTCCTTTATACAGGATCCCTCTCACGCTAAACCATCGGCTACAATGGGCCGCTCAGCATACAGAATGGCGTGCTGATTGGCAGCATGTCGTGTTTTCTGACGAATCCCGCTTTAATTTGTGGTACCATGATGGCCGCATTTGTGCCAGACGCTATGCCGGTGAACGCCACTTCCCGGAGTGCATTATCGAACGCCACAGTGGACGAACACCCGGAGTTAAGGTCTGGGGTGCCATAGCATATCATGGACGATCTCAATTGCTAAGAATTGTGGGCAATCTGAACAGCAACCGGTACATCAGTGAAGTTCTATAGCGCCAAGCTGTTCCCTTCCTTCAAAGCTTGCCAGGCGCTGTATTTCAACAGGACAATGCCCGCCCTCATATCGCTAGGACTGTTCAATCCTTCTTTGCAAAGCGGCAGGTACAGCTTCTTCCTTGGCATGCGTATTCCCCGGATATGTAGCCGATTGAACATCTGTGGGATTTCGTTGGTCGGCGTCTTGCTCGTGATCCTCGTCCTGTTGCTTCTGCAGACGAACTTTGGGTGCGCATACAAACATGGAATGCTCTTCCTCAGGCAGACATTCAAAATTTGTTCGACTCCATGCCACGTCGTGTAGCAGCGCGTGGTGGCTACACAAAATACTGATTCCGATCTCTTGTTATTGTTTGTTTGCTTTGAACATTTAGTCATTATTTGTACCACTACCACTCAACTGTGTATTAAATTTCATTCAATTATGACGAATTCCTTCATGGTGTTGCAATTTTCACAAACATGAGTTTTAAAAAGGCAGAGGAAATTTTTTTTTTTAAATAAAATTAATTATATAACTATTAAATATATTTAAACTAGGAAGTTTTTATAAAATAAAACTTCTTGAAAAATGAAAAAAATATCCACTCTAGATTATGACCTCTGTCCTATGAATTTTTTTTTTCAAATTTAATACTAACAGTTATTTATTATTAAAGTGCCATAAATGTAATGTTATTACTTTTAAAAAATGGGGATATTAATTTGTCAACTTTTATACATTATGAAAATAGTTTAATAAGATCAAGTGAATTTAAAAAATTACATAACTAAACTAAAATTACGTACATTTAAATTTATTGTAAAAAATAATGTTGATTTCTAATTTTTTTTCTCAAAGTTAAAAACAGTTTAAAATTATTTTATTATTTAAAATTTTCCAAGTAAAATATATTACACCTTATAAAATTTCTAAATATACATTTTTTTTTTCCTTTTTAATATAATAAAGTTGAGTTGATTTATATTTAATTAATTTTACATCATACTTTAATTCAATTTGATCTATTCACCAGAATAATAAATTATTAAATACGAAACTTTAAAAAATATTTTTCGAATATTAAAAAAAAACATTACACAAGTTTATAAATACAGTAACCTCTCTGTAATACATCAGCATTTAGTACTTCAGAAGCATTTTATAATATGGCATTTTATATTCCAGAAGCACTCTATGCTTCAGAAAAATTCTATAAACTGACATAAGAATCCTATAATTTTTTGAACGAATTCTGGCATTTGTAAACTTTGCCTGCCAGATGGTGATACAATGCTGCTCTTAAAAAGACAATATATTTGTCAAATATATTGTCCACAAGGGTTCATAACCTGAGTAAACACATCATATATGTACATGTTTAATTTGTATCTAGAGTACTTTGTTGTTGATATCCCCCCCCCCAGAACTATATCGAAGCTCGATAATCAGCCCAATCCTGATCCAGAGCATGTCAGACTAAGGAGTGGTTACTGTAAAAGCAACAATAAAAAGCAAAATAAAAATGAATACTTATTACAATACAAATTTTTGCATCAAATATGAAATATTACCCAATTCATAAAATTGATTTAGAAAACTTTGTCATAAATATTTAAACACACACACACATATATATTAAAAATATATCAAGACTTTTACCGTTTTTGGTGTCTGATTCTGACTTTGTGATAATGGTGGACGACCAGGTTTCTTTTTCTCTGGTTTTCCACTCAGCTGGACATCCGCTTTTCGTTTTACTGCTATTGGTGTTATATCTGATGGAAGTTTGGGTGGTATTGATGATTCTTTGGTTTTAAATACAGGTGTACTAGTGAGGACTTCTTTTGATTTGTCTTCGCTAAATATCAATAAATATATATATTTATTTTTAGTGCCGATATAAAATTCATATTTATACATAAGAATAGTAAGAAATGGAAATGCTATAATTTTTAAAATTTGTTTAGATAAATCAAATTAATCTTTTAAATTAAAATGCTTTTAAGAATAAAATCAAAATTTCTGCAAAAAATAAATAAAAATACAAATATCAATATTATGAATCCTAATCAAAGCTTCAAATTTTTTTTATCAAATGTATTTAATAGTTACTTATTTAAATGAACAAATAGAAAAGTAGAAGTTATGATTTAATCATAATATAACTCACATTTGCTCTTGAACAACAGGTGTGGTGCTTTCTAGTTTTGAACCAGTTTCTTCCTATAACACAAAAGTAAAATTGGCAATTTTAGAAGAAATTTTTTAATCCTTCAAATTTTTCATAAGACTAATTAACATACTTTCAGGCTAGTGGCTTAAATCAAAACATACAGATTTATATTTTAATAAAAATGAATTTTAATTAAAAAATGATATTTAAAAAAGGAATTATTAATATAATAGGAATAATTACCGTTTTAGTTTATTTATTTTGAATGATTTTACATGTGTTCATTTGCGAAATACAAATATTAGAAGAAATAAAACATTAAAGTAATTCAAATAAGAAATTATGGTACTTACGTATTAACGTTACCTTGGCGACAGACTTGGCGTTTTTAAGTGTCGCCAATGTAACAGCTACAGATTTGGCGGTTTTAAGTGCCGCCAATATAATGGCTGCAGATTTGCTGAGTTTTGACGCCATTTTGTTGTGCTATGAAAATGCGTATTTGGGATTTGCCAGGAACAGAACAAGATGCAATTTTATTTTTTCAGGAGCGAAATATTTTACCAAAAACGATGAAAATGTCCTAATTCCCATGACATGAAACTTTATTTTGGTGATCGTAAATGTTGGAAATGCAATTTCAGTCAGTGTGCTCATTGTGTGGGACTTAGAAAAGACAACTGGTTTGAGGGAAGCAGAATTCCATTTTGTACAGCTTTTGAGATTCATATACTGCTGGTGCGAGGAGTTGACGATTAAATTATCAGAATTCATATGGCGACAGCATCAGGAGAAATAAAAAAAGAGACTGTTTTGAATCGATGTTAAACTCTATATCGGCCTGTTTTCCACTGAAATCCGTTTGACTACTTTGTGTTTAAATACAGCGTTTTGAATTTTGAAATCGTTTTGATTTTAAATGAAGTGTTTCATATATATTTTATTATTTGGAACAAAATTTTTAAGTGTAGATTGGCGCCACTTAAAAACCGCCAAATCTGTAGCTGTGGTTGGCGCGTTTGCAATTTATTGGCGCAACTGTCGCCAACCGTTAATACGCAAGTACCGAAATTATTAATCTAGAAATTTTTCTTTAATAAATTACATTAAAAATACAGTACTAATTTTTGCTATTCAAAGCAAGTGCATTTTAAAGCTAGTTTATTTAAACTTTTATAATAGAGTGTAGTTTGGTTTTATGTTCTTTTAAATAAAATTTGCAAATTTCAACACATTTGGTAATGCTACGAAGAAAATTATTTTCAATATAAAAATAATTTTAAAAAAAAAATATATTTTTGAATTTGACTGTGAAAGTTAAAACATTTTATTGTATAGAATTACTTTTTAAAAATTAGAATTAAATGAATTAAGCTATTAAAAATTGGAATTTCGAGGGAAAAATAAGGAAAAAGACTTAGTTATAAGTGCACATTTAATTTCTTCTAAATGTGCACTTATATGTACACACACACACACACACAAAAATATTATACATAAAAAAAATTATTAAAATAAATAAATATATATACCTGTGAAACTTTGCTTGTTGCATTTGTAAGTACACTGGATTGTTTGGCAGATGAAGAAACAATGGGTAAACAATTAGCAGTACTTGATATGACTGATGTTTTAATGGATGTTGCCCCAGTGGTTGTGCAAATAGAATTTACAACTGTTGCTGTGGATGAAGTGACAGATGCATGTGAATCGAGAGCTGAAGTTGAATTCTCAACCCTTGGTAATGAATGAAGACTAGAAGCATCACAAGACTCATCTCTTTTTTCAATCACAATTTTACTCTTACTTTCAGAAGATGAACTAAATGTAGGAAGTGCTCTACTATTGAAAGGAACAGGAACTTCACTGTAAGAAAAATATTGTTTAATTTTAAGCAATTTACAATAAAAGTGAGACTAGTATTAAAGGAAACATATTAAAAATAAAAATTAACATTTTTTTAATAGCATATATCTGAAGACTTACCCAATATCAGGTGGTGGCGGAATAAATAATGGCGTTATTCTTCGCCTTCCATCTGCTAACCGAGTTTCAATTTGTTTATCTGTCGGACCCTAAAAAACATTAAAATGTTTTATCTAATAAAAAGTATTTAATACATTACAAATATATCATAATTTAAAGTATTATATATTTACTTCAAAGGATGATACTTACTTGGTTAAATAAAAAGACAAAAATTAAATTACTTAACCAAATCTTGAACTTTCAATGTATCAATCTTGTAATGTCCAAATCTTTAACTTAATGTTGACCATAACAGCTGTTCTAGCACATAATAGCAGATTCTCTACTGTAGCTCATACTCTGATTTCTCTCTTATAGATCCCTCCACTGCATTACAAATTCTTCGCATTTCGGTACACCTCCTTTATTCTTGTATTTATCATATATTTAGTTTTTGCAATATTAACAGATAGACCTATTCTTTTGAGGAGGGTAACAGATCTGAAAAGCACTCTGATTCCTGGCCAGCAGGAGCAGATCATTTGCAAAAGCCAAAAACTGGCAGATTCAGTTAAATATGGTGCTTTGGGGCTCACTTAATTTACCACATCATATATTCCAAGCAAATGTTAAACAAATTGTTTGAAAGTGTGTCTCCCTGTCAAAAGCCTTTGCTAATTTTAAACAACTCAGTATTTGTTATTTAGGATTTTGATCATATTTTGGATACATATTATACATACTACAAAAACTTTATATAGTATTCTTTTTTTTTTTTAAAAGCTATGGTTTTTGTAGAAATAATTTAGTTTCAAATTGTTTTAAATATTCTGAAATGCAACCACAAATGAAGCTTTTCAGGAGTGTGTTGCAAAACATTTCCAATACTTTTGAAATTTACGTGGTATTCGATCATATAATGTAGCAAATGTTCACTATTTTTTATTTGAATTTTGTGGTAATTTCAATTAAGAAATTGATGATGTTTTCATTCTAATATGGCAAATCTAAGTAATAATTTATCTCTACGATAAATTATAACTTAATCTTATAATATGCGTGATGAAAATATTAGATTAAATTTAATATAAGAAAAAAAAAAAAAAAAAAAAAAAAATTCTAAATACATAATGCTATACAACATTTTAAAATGAAAATATAAACATTGCAAGTACCAGAAATTAATACAAATTTATAGCAAAAATATTATACCTACTAATACAAAACTTGTCCATTAAATTCTATCTCATTTTAATAAAGACTTCACACACTAATAGTTCTTTTATATAAAAACGTAAAATGTAACAGCAATATATTTATTAACCCATTACTGAATACACTATTTAGCTACTAAAAAAAAAAAAAAAATAAGGTAATTTCTATTTTCATGAAAGCTGGCACTTTCTTCTTTTTCGATAATAGTTAGAAGTTTTTAAAAAGTAGTAGACAAAGAAAAAGATTTGTTTAAAATTTCTGTAAGAGAATTAGTTTTTTCCATAATCTACAATATTCAAAAATTTTGCTATTTAACTTAATAATATTTGAGTATAAGTAGTATCTGGCGTCTTTAAATATTTATTAAATTATTCTTACATGTAACATTAAAATAAATTTTGATTTACAAAAAAAAAAATAATTAAATTTTTTTTTAATATATAAATGAATGAATTGTTACTTAAAAATATAATTGAAACTTATTACATAAAAACTCATAAAATATGAAACCACACTGTTAAGTACTGAATACTAAATTTCAAATTCAACTAAATTAAAAATCAAATACTAAATTTATTTTAAACTTACTTTAATGTGTAGAGATGGTTTGCTGCCTTGAGAATTTGAAGAATTTTGTAATTCAATTTTTGAAACACCAATGTCATTGGTAGGAGGTAATGGAGATGATGAGCAATTTGGTGCTTCATCTTTAAAATTGGTTTCTTCTCTCACTTTTAATTCTTCTTGAAATTTTAAAATATCTGGATTTTCGACAACAGTTAATGCAGGTGATGCAGAGTGATTAGTCATAGCCATACTTTTTCCATATAAGCTCTGATGCAGAGTGTTCTGAAATACACAATACATATTAATTATTCCAAATTCCTTAACTGCATATGATATTATTAAAATCACTATGAAATTAAAAAGAAATTTTAATTGCTCAGGATGACCATGAGTCTGAACTCTTTTCCCGACTATTCTAGGACAACTACAAAAAAAAAAAAAAAAAAAAAACAGTCAATATAAGAAATTTTTTTCTTCAAAAAGACCCAATAACCAAGATATTTTCTTAATATAAACACAAGATTTCAACAACAATATATAGAAACAGATTCATTACAAAAGTTTAAAAATCTGGTTAATTTATATATTAAAAGAAGCTGTTTAATACAAAAACTTTAGCCCTGAGAGCAATGAAAACACAAATGTAAATGCAGTTATTACAAGGCAAAAACATTTCACACAATCAATCTTTTATGACAACTTTGCAAAATCGATTATTGTCAGTGTACACTAATGGCTACCAACAACAACAAAAAAAAAAAAAAAAAAATCTATTCAAAAATTTAGAAAATTCCCCATAAGTCATCTGTATTTGTATTCATACAATAGTTTTATGAAAAATCACAATCTTATTTCAGCTACTGGTAGAGATAATAAATCATAATTAAGCTTCCTTTTATTAATACAATGTAAAAACCGAATTTAAAATATTTAAACAAATTCTTTGAAGCAAAATTTAATAAAGCACAAGATTCCATATTAAACTTTGACAAACGAAAACATTTATTGCCAATAACGAAAGAGTCCATAAGTAGCTTGGTGTTGCTTAAACAGCACAAGGGAAAGATTTGGCCAAAGAATAAATTATAACTCCTTCCCGAAAAGATACATCATAAAATATTGATGAAGTTTTAACTTAAATAAAAATTGTAAATGTAGTTCAAGTAAAAACACTTGACAACGACTTGAATGAAATAGACAAAATCACTAAAAGAATGCCATATAACACCTGGATCTTAGCCAGGCTCATCTGTATATACATTATCATTAGTAACGATATTCACCTCGTTTCTCTATTTTTGCTGTCTACTGCCATAAATTAAGATTTTGTCAGTAATGCTAATTCTGATGCTACAAAAGCAGCTTTTAAAATACTCTTCTTTTTAATTTTGTGTGCTACTTATTGTTTTGTTTTTTCTAGTTGTATGAACTGTTTAATACAAAAACTTTAAGCCTTATGTGAAGCCTTAATATTAAGTTAGATTATACACTCATGTCCGTAAATTAAGGATAATTCAGAATCACACAGAAATTTAACTCTAAAATAAAAATTTCACCTGTAGAATTATCACACACATCTTGAAAACATGCAAATTACAGGAAACCACCAGATGGCGCGGATAGTACGTCACAATGACGAGAGTGTAAGAGAGGGGTATATAAGGAATGGTGGCAAAGAAGTAAAATTGTTCACAAGCGCTTTAAAAGCCTTTCAGTGCAATAACCGCATAGTTATGGCACAAAGGAAGCATTTGGATGATTTTTTTACGTGGTAGAATTATCGGACGACTGGAATGGGGATGTACCCAGCTGGAAGTATCCGAGGAACTTGGAATCGCCCAGAGTGTCATCTCCAGGCTTTGCCAACGATTCCAAGATGATGGTGATATGAGTAGATGTTACAACACAGGTTTCCCCGAGTGACAACGCCGAATGAGGACCGGTATTTAGAAGTTACTTCCAAAAAAACAGACGAAGCACAGCATCAGACCTGTCTCGTCAACTCTCTTCAGCTACCGGTACGACAGTTTCAAGGCAGACCGTGTAAAGACGCTTAGGGCACATTGGTCTATATGCTCGTAGGCTTGTCAGATGTGTTCCACTTACCGCAACTCACTGTCACCTGCGATTAACCTGGAGTAGAGAGCATGCATTGTGGACACCGCAACAGTGGTCTTGTGTGATGTTTTCCGACGAGTCCAGGTTTAGTTTGCGGTCTGATTCTCGCCGGACTTTCATATGGAGAGCGCCAGGTACCCGTTACCACCAAGAGGACACCATTGAACGGCACCGTTACAGTGGTGCAGGATGGCTCGTTTCAGGAGGAATTATTCTTGGTTCCAAAACTGACCTGCATGTTCAGAGTGTAACGATGACAGGTCACATCTATCGGGATGTCATTCTGGAACAACATGTACGTTTGTTTCGGGGCGCCATGGGTGCTGAATTTCTGTTTATGGATGACAATGCCCGTCCTCACCGTGCAAACATTGTAGACGAATGCCTTCAATTGGACGATATCACCTGTATGGACTGGCCAGCATACTCAACGGACTTGAATCAATAGAGCATGTGCGGGATATGCTTGGCGACGAATTGCAGCCCGTCAACCGGAACTGGAGGGCATTGCTTGATGAGTGGTGTAATATTCCCCAAGATCAGATTGATAATTTGATACTCAGCATGCCTAGGCGTTGTAAGGCCTGTATTGCATCGTCCGGGAGACATACTCCATATTAACCATCATACTAACCATGTTATACTGTTTTTTGTAAATAGGTTCTTTTTTGAAATTTGCTCCAGGGAGTAAAAATCGCAATTTTTATTAATTATTTCAAACAGATAGCATCTTTTTTGCTCTTTACCTTTTGTTTAATAAATAGACTTTAAAAATAAGTCAAATTTGTTTTGCTTCTGTCTCTTTCTTTGCCTGAACTTCATTATCCTTAATTTATGGACATGAGTGTATGATGACCAAAAACTTGAATAGAAGCCAGAAGATTTGTTAAACTATTTGCAGATACAAAAACAGCAATCTTTATATTTAGGTTTTGCAGGAGAAATTAGCCTTTGTAAAGATGTATAATAATTATCAGTAATAGTATTATCAGTTGTAATGGAAATGAAACAGTTTGGTAGTATTATTGCATTGTTTGCCTGTTTTCTTAAACTAAAAGGCTTTCTTTTCCCTTAAACAAATACATACATTAATGCCTAAAGCCTAAAAACAAACATAGTTGTTTACACATAAAATTTATCAATAGAATGCCACAGGTTAAATTATTACTAATTATACAATGGAATAACAAATATAAAAGATATGGAATAGCAAAAATAAAAATTAAATTAGAAATTCATAACATTAAACAAATGAGTATATAAAACATATTTTTAAAGAAACTCACAATTTCTTTATGAAATATGATTTCAATAATATGAAGTATCTTATGTAAACTAAGGATAGAGAACAATTTATAAAATACCTTTTCTTCGTCTGTTGCTGGTTTCCCAATTTCTTCATCACTCAGCCCTATGTATGCAACAGTTCCATCCCATGAACAGACAATTAGTTGTTTCCCATTCTGACTCCTATTTTATTTGAGAAAAATAAACATACTTTAAAAACAACAGCTAAATTATATTAATTAGTAATCTAAATTTAATTCTTCAACACTTTTAGAATATATTGGGTTGGTCCATATGAGAAGCATTTTTATGCCAATGACATAAAAAATATTTGATTTAGTCAATAAATTCAGTAAAGGCTGTTCTGACAGCTTTGTGTTGACACATAAGAAATGTTTTCAAATGTCTACAGAAATGGTAGTGAGCGTGCGACAATTCTGGTGAATAAGGGGTGGGAGGTGAAAGAGGGAGAACTCTAAATTTCAATTTGTTCAATTTTCAGAGTGTGCCTTGTGAAATATCAGGAAGACAAACAATACTTTTTCATTTCACCAAAGTTGATTTTGATGACAACATTATCTGATACACAATAACAATTTTCTGAAAGTAATACTATGCATTAATTGTTGAACCTATTCCTAGGAAGCTGTAATGGATAACTCCCTTAAGATTCTACTAAATTGTTGCCATTGTCTACTTTGGACCCATAAGCTTGGTTTGGGTGCATGTTTAGACTTCTAATCTGCATCTCGCCACTGTGCTGAGTGTTGACAATTTCATACAGAATCTACTTTTCCCCACAAGTTATGATACAGTCCAAAAAAAAAAAAGAACAATTTCTTTGCTAAATGCTAGGCAAACCTGTAAGCATTGCAATTTCTGCCTATACATCCACTTGTGTGAAACACATTTCTCAAGATTTTTAACGCCTTTCCATTAAATACTTAGTGAGTGACTTAAACAGAATATCATGTACTGCAAAATGTTATGGATTCCCTTTCTAATTGAATCAGATGGTTATCAAGTCCAGAAGTAGAATTACACAACATTAATGCGATTTCTCAAGGAGTGGCTGATTTTTTTTTTTTACCAAAGCACTTATATATATAAGTGCTTTGGTAAAAAATATTAAACAATGAGTATGTAAAACAGATTTTTGAAAAAAATTTCTTGGTGAAGTATGATTTAAAAATTTGTAAATATTTTAAAATTGTTGCTATGAGTGCTTCAAGATCAATATATTATATAATTATTGTAAGGTTAGAATATCATTAAAGAAGATGCTTTCAGTCTTAAACAGGGTTCATTTTCTAAGCTGATATCTCCCCATTTGAACTTCTCAAATCCTCTTCTCACTGTGGATACTTTAGATGCATCATTCCAAAGTGTCCCATTAATGTTTTGTGCTTTTTAAGTAGCACAATGTTCAAGTTTATATTTCCACAGGAAAATGGTCTGTATTCTGTGGAATTCCATGTTTCTATTCATTTAAAAAAATTTTAAACTGTATTTGGAACAAAATATACCATTAGACAGAGCACAGAATAAGTAATATAACACTCTTATTTAACTAATACTGGTTGATATATATTTTATAGAATGCCGACTAATACATGGAAAAACCAAAGATAATACAAACTGGACACAACTGCATCATTTAATGATTTCTGCATCTTCTAAAAGTTTATTAAGTTTCAATTGTCATTTATTTGTGTGTAAATGAAATTTCATAAACACATGTTAAGAAGAAATATAAATATTATAATAAATTGTTAAAGCTCATACATAAAGACATCAGAGAAAACAAATTAATACAATGTAGATATGAAACAAGTCATTTTCATTTAAACATTTCACAGTGGGGGGAAACAACTTCAGCAAATAGTACATGTTTGAAAGTACATTAGCTGTATCATTCCCAAGATTAGCATCAGGGACTATGATTTCCCCACAGCAAATTAAAGATCAAATCATGTGGATTAAAAAAACTAGGAATTAATTTTAATGAATATTTTTATAAAATTTGAAAAAAAAATTATATGCAACTCACCATGATATGTCCAGAACAGAATTGGAAAACAGGTCATGAACAACGACTAATGGCCGTTTTAAATATGTCAACTACACAAAACATAAAAGGATTTTAGAAAAAAGCATTTATTTATCCAATAATACAAAATTATAACATATTTTATACAAAATCAAATGCAAATCACAGACAAAAAAAAATTTCTTTTAAATTTAATTCAGAAGATATTATCGATACAGATAATTAATTACAAGGTTAGTATTCAAAAAAGTCATTGGAAAAAATACATGCACATATCATATGGATCATGATAGTAAGAACAATAAGATCTTTATCAAATATATTAAATTCAGACAAAGTAAAATTACAAAACAATTTTAATCACTTTCAAAGTTACATATTATTAAAAGACCAAAGCAACTTACCCATACTGATAAAGATCTATCTCTGCTGCCTATTGCACAGCAACAAAAAAATGTTCTACCTAATGAGAAATATATTTTTAAAAATCAATCAACAAGTCTTAAGAAGGATGGGGGAGAGGGTGTCAGCTAAAAAATGTCCGACTCGGGTTAATTTTTTTATTCTCTCCCAACTACTTACTCTTTCCCATAATATGATGTTTACTAATGGATTTAGGAGAATTTGTGAAATAAATCCAATGACTTTTCTTGTACTCATATATTTATAAAAGTTTTTGCATAAAAGTATTTTTTCATAACATTAAAGGTGTAGTATTTGCTAACACTTAAGAGACATTCTTATACACTATATTTGCTTTTAAAAAATGCATATATCCCATAACAATAACAGGTACCAAAGTATTATAGAATAACTTAAAAATAACAAAATATAGAAAAATTATACATTTTAATCACAAAAGTTGCTACATTTGTAACACATTAAATCTTTTCACTCTTAATAATAAAATAGCTTCAATGAGATATTTTTCTATTATTGATCCAAGATAGCTTTTTATAAGCCTCACAGCTGAGAAGTTTCTCAACATTGACTTGGTTTGCTGCTAAAGCAGTAACAGCCTATGCTATTGGTTGAATTACAGAAGAATTCAATTGCATTGGCTCCTAGGCATTTAATTTCAACATTAATTCCAAGAATTTTCAAGAAATAGAATCACTTTTATAAAAGAGTCGGGAGTCGGATTTTTAAACTGATTCCTGACTCCTTCCTTCCCACCTCGAGTTTTAAGAAATATATAAATGCTCTAAAAATTAGTAAATATTATAAGAAATTCTCAAAATAAATATAATAATGTAAAAATATTTTTTTTTTTTTAGGATAATTTGTTACATCTAAAATTTTTTTTAAAGCTATTAAAAAAAAATTGTCTAAGAAAAAGTTTAGAAACAATGTAGAAGAATAAAATTAAAATTAGAAACTAACATTTTCTTTAAATATATATTGGTTTAATTTTCATTACACTGGAAAAAATATGTCTGATTTTAGATGCATTTATAATAAATCAGTATTATAAAGGATTTTTAATTAAAAAATAGTTTTAAACATGATTTCTACTTATTATTATTGTAATTTGTACAACAAAAACTCTTTATTTATAATATAAATGTTCGTTGAATATTTTAAGCTTTCACAAATTTTTAATTCTTAAATAAAAAGAAGTATAAAAAGTCCTTTACCTTATAGTGCCATATAACCTGCATATACAATTTTGAACTTGAAAAAAATTAAATATAAATATATATAATGTCTGGGTGATACATATTTTGAGTTTGATGCACCAAATACTAATTCAGCCTGTTTTTGTTAACCACAGCATAAAAATTAACAAAATGTCTTTTAGTTTTAAAGAGCATTTTTAATGCCTCAAATAGTAAAGAAAATAATATAAATTTAAGGAAGTGGAAATTGGAAAAAAAAACTGTGGTGAAAACATTTTTTCTTTTTCTTTTTTGACAATTTGTAATCTTCATATTTGTTAGGCAGACGAAAATCTTAATTAGAATCACAAATAAGTATTAATTTTGTTTCTGTAAAGCATTTTGAAAATCATATCCTACTTACTTTCACGTTTTTTTCATTCAATAATACACACTGATGTATGAGATGGACTTTTATAAAATTACACAAAAAACAGTGCATCTCCATTTCATCATTAATAATTAATGGTTCTTTTATATTTTAGAAGGTTGTTTTTTTTTTCACAAAAAGTTTTGATAATATTTAAAGGCAAAAAAAAGGTTAAAATTAAAATAGGCTATATTTAAAGGTTTTTAGGTTGCAGTTTTATGCAACAACCTACAATCGATATATTGAAATGTTAAGATATTTTTAGTGTATTACCCATAAATTATAGGCAAGAAATTACAATGTTTGCTTATGACTATAGTTAAAAAAATAAATACATAACAATTTTAAACAATTATATATAACAATATTTACACATTTACATACATGAATACAAAATAATTTTAATTTAAATAAGATATACATATTCATATAATTTAAGCATTCATAAAAATGTCAGAAAAAATAAAACAATAATACAATTAAATTATTCATTTGATGACAGAAGAAATACAATGGAGTCAGAGGTATTTATACTCCCAGATATCTTAAAATTCTGAGGTTTCATAAATGATGCCCCATTCTGATAATTCTTTTTTTTTTTAGGATTAGTTTGTATTTTTTTAAATAATTTTTCATTAGTGCTATTAAACTATAAAAAGGCAGGAATAAAAATCAAAGTGACCTTTTGATTTTTTGAAGGTTATGAATGAACAGCAGTCTCTTTTTCATGTACTCCTAGAATATGAAATTTTATACTACTACTTTTCTCTCGGCAGTTGGAATCATTTATTAAAAAAACAAATCAAATCCAGTCACAAACTTATGGGGGTAAGATAAAATTCGAACAAAACAATATCTTTATTAACCCCTTACTCTCTTTTTGCAAACAGAAAGATTTCATATGAAACGACACTATTTCATGCCCAATATAACAAATTATAATTATTCATGTAGAATATTATAAACTTTATATCAGTCATGAAAACTATAATATTAGTTGTGATAGTACTAAATTGGAAAAATCAATCAGATTTATCAATTATATTGTACCCCCCAAAAAAGCATCTACTCCTGTTTACATTTTTAATTCATTTTCGTAGTAAGATTTGCATAGTTCTTTACCAAAATATTCCATATTTCCCACCACTGACAAATTTTCTATTAAGTTTCTTTCTTTCTCAACATTTCAAAATGCCTGTGTTGATCACTGACTATATCAGACTTTAGGAGAATTGAACACAGATTTATGAGATTTAAAAAGAGCTGGTAAGATTACATAGATCTAATATAAATATGTGAAATAATTAGAAAAGAACATATAACAGTTTTTTCTGTAATATTGTCACTTAATTAGACAAGATAACTCTTGGAATTCTTCTAGTTTCTTAATTAACCTTGTTACATTACTTAAAAAATAATACTTATATGAATTACTTTTTCCTTTATACTAATTTCATGAATTCAAATTCCTTCTTGTCAATAAGATTAATCCATATATTTAATGTTTAAATCATTAAAAATTACTTCAAGTTAAATATCATAAAAGCATAAAAAAAAAACTTACCTTATCAGAATCTTTACTAATTTTACAAAGTATATTAGGATTGAATCTCTGCAACAAAATTCAATGTACAATAAATATTCTTTAATCAATATAAAACAACATTTATAACTACATATACTAAACTTTTTATATTAACTTTTAAGTAAAACTTACAACACAAGTAATAGCTTTCCTATGGCCTACAAAGTCCCTGTTGGCTTTCCAACCATCTCTCAATAATCTGGGCTGTTGGCCCAGAGTTATTCATGGCATGGGCAGAAACCAAATAGCGTCCATCGGGAGACCAGCTCAAACGTAAGACATGTGTTGTACCTCCACACTTAAAAACAAAAAAAATAACTACAGTTATTAAAACAATCTGAAACCCTCAGCCAAAAATACAAAGACTTATTAAGGTTAAGGGACACACAGAATGAATGACCTGACTTGTAAGACGACCTGCCAGAAAAATATTTATCTACTTTTAATTTTATTTAAAATCTTCATGTACTACATTCTAAGATAGATGAAAAGTAAATAAAAAATTTAATTTGATATGTAACATTCCATTTGATTTAACCACCATGTTAATAATAGCCTTATCATATATTAACTACAGTTTGGACATCACTTTCCAGTAAATGTGAAAATTCCATGATATGACATTAATAATAAAATATCGAATCATGATTTTCAGCACAATATGCAGTTAATCCCTTAGCTCATTTGCACAAATCATGCCAAGAGGTAAGTATCTAGAATTATCTTACTAGAACTGAAAAAGTTTTTTTCATAAAAAAAACTTGTGCATTTTTAAGCATTATCTAATAACAATTTGTACTTTTATATCAACACAAAATCAACTTTTATGTAATAATGGTTATTAGTGAAGCAGACCACCATGAAGGTAATGGAGAAATATAAGTGGCCATTGACAGAAGTCTGTGCTTTTTTATTCTAAATTATAGATGATAGGATTTAAATTAGCTCAGACAAATGCATTGCTTGATAAACATTGATATTTCTTAAATGACAATTAAAAACAGATTAATTTACAATTTAAGCATGTAACTAATTAAAAACATAAACGTTAAATTATATCAGTCCATTAAATGTTAAGCAATTATCAATTATTCTAAAAATTCTCAATTATATTCAAAACTATAACAAAATAGACTTAGAAACTGTCAAAAAATTTAACCAATCTAATAAAATTTCCAGAAAATTTTTAATTACAGAGTTAACATCCTATATTGTCACAATACAAATATGAATTAATGCAAGATATTACATATATCAAGATCTTTATTTCTTTATTTACCTACCAGCATGTTCCTTCTTGTTTATTTTTTGACTAATTAATTTTTGAATAGGAATTTATTTTATAAGCAATATATCATGTTTGTCTTTACACATATACAATAATCTTAACCAATAATAAAGAATGATTTTTAATAATTATAAAGTAACTAAAAAGTATTAATTCAGAAGTTGACAGAATGAAAGCAGGTTTTAAAAAATTAAAAATGATTACCTCAAGAAATGGTTCAGTTACAACAGCTTCCTGTTGCCAATCATGGGTACGCCAAACTCGCGTTTGTCATCCGACTAAAACAAATAATTAAAATGAATTATTTTTTAAACTTCCCTTAATTAACATTATTAATTATAATTATAAAGTTCTTATAAAATGCAAAAAAAAAAAAAAAAAAAAAAATATCACCTGAGATGCAATATACTTTCCAACAGGATCCCAAGAAACACCTTTTACCAAACCACTATGGCCTTTTAAAACAGCAATAATTTCTAAAATAGAAATTATGATGCCTAAATAACTTTTATTACAATGAGAAACATTCAAATATTAGCAAAGAAAATATACAACAGAAATGTAGAAAAAAAAAACTTCAAAAGCTCATATTTTATTAATAGAATTTATTTTACTGAAGTTCTGAAAACAAAATTTTAAATCACTCTGCTAGCAAATTAAAATCTTAAACATGAAATAAAACTTAAATTTAGACAAAGGACAATTTTTTTTTTTTTTTTTTTAATAGAACAACTATGCTTGGTACATAACTGCTTGTTTTTATTTGTCTAATTTATTTTTAAACAAATACATGCAAGTCCTAAATTATGGAAAGCAGTATGCAACACCATTTTTCATAGTAGTTGTCTCAATCTTTTGAAAGAAATTGGAAGATAGCAGATCCCACATTTATTCTCCAATCAATATGATAATGATGTTTAAAAATCTGGTGATTGTACATGTATAGTCTATGGTCAACTGCAACCAATTATCATGTACTTCAAACCATGATTGAACAGTAATATAAAAATAAAAATTCAATAAAAAAGCAACATTTTAGTCATTCTACACTTGCCAGGGACTTCTTTGACTTTGGAGGTCTGCTCCAAAGGGTTTTATACTGAGTCAAGAGCTACAATTATTTCAATAAGTATAAAATATTTTCCCAAAACAAGAGTTATTTTTTAAATATTTATTTTTTATTCTAGTAACAAGATATGCTGTTTTTAACATATATATTATTAACTGATGTAAGAAAAAAATATTCATTTTTAACCCCTACTTTTTGTTTAATTTTGGAGAACTTTTGAAATTTAATGTTATTTAAGAACAGATAATTTTTTAATAAATTTTTGGAACAAGAATATGTGTAGTATTATTTATAAATTATTAGTTCAGAATTAAAATTATATGCAAGCTCATTTTGTGCTATATTGCTTGCAACTACAGGCTGCCATTAAAGTGGCCATAAAAACCAAGTCTGCTTGATTGAATGAACATGGTCACTATGCCTTCTATCCTATTTTGTACGGTGATAACACTCCCACACACAAAAAGAAAAATCAGGTAAAAATGCCCAGAATCATTTCCCAGTGTTTTAATCAACAAAACAATTTTGTGGTAAACAATCGATTTCTTACTTATCAACACTAACAGTTGAATTCTTCAGAAAATGCATTTCCATTGATTATAATTCCTGGTTTACGATCTTGACACCACTATAATCAGTTATATATTTTTCTACAATAATGACATAAATATTATTTATACAGTTCTCATTGAAAAGAATAAAATTTTTACAATACTAATCTTCTTTAAGACACAGATCTCCAAACGTTTTGTGAAAGCGCACACTGATTGTTCTGCAAAGTCAAATGGATCAAAATCTAGGACAATTGTACAGAACTTCTCTTTAATTCAGCACATTCTATAATCAGGCATACATTGAGACTTCCTTTTCGTATGGATTTAGGCTTGTGCCAACTTTGACCATGATGGCAAAATAATGCTGCTTGCATTTATCAAATATTTATATCACCTACTACACAAGTTCAGAATGTACATCAACACATTAAATATGTACATGTTTTAATCATTTTAATTTTTATTTGATATTGTTGTTAAAAATATGTTGATGCTTAATAATCCAGAAAAGCAGCTAATCTGGCATAGCCATGGTCTCAGCCATATCATATCAACAAGAGGTTATTGCACTAATATTGCCCACATTTATTAAAATAAGAACTAAAATTCTTAGACAAAATAATTTCATCAAACATGAGAAAATACATTTTAAAAATATCTGCATATATTAGCATCTAAATTACCAGTAAGAACTAAATATGCATTTGAGTAACAAAAAAAAAAAAATGGCATAAAAATAAAAATATTTACATCTACTAACGATCCAACTTTTAATTTAAAATTAGCAAATATATATATTTAAAAACAGTATAAAAATGCAAAGAAATCTGCTCTTAAAAAAAAAAAAAAATATTTTTCTCATTTATAAATTCTTTTCTAAAATTTGTTCAATTTCTTTTTTGAGATTTTATTTCATTATTTGATATTTTCATTGATAGCAATTATTTTCAATTTCTTCAGTAAATTATTTTTAATAACTAGTGGAGCCTTGATTCCTTTTCACCATTTTGTCTAGCACATATATTTTTCTATGAGACCTGAATGCTATTATGACTTGCAAAACTGCACCTCTTGATATCAATAATAACTTTGCAATAATGGTTACTGATGCATTAAAGTGACAAATACAAACACAATCTACCCTTTTCAGAACTGTCAGTTCTTTCTTATTAGAACTGAATTTCACTGATAATTATTTGAACAGAATCAAACTGTTACAAAACATTTAAGCAAAATATTATAACCAAAAATGAATGCAGTTTTTAATTTGCACTATTTTAAGTATTTATCTGTTATTATTCTAAACCACTATTACAGTTTATTAAATTCTAATAAAAATAATAATCTTAACATCCAAATATTATTACTATAGAAATATTAGATTTATCCTAAATAAAATTTAAGAAACAGAAGTTAAAAAAATAGTTTATTTTTAGCAATAACAAATTTTTAAAAATTGTATTAAAATATTAAATAAAAATTACAAAATCAATAACACCAAGAAAAATTAAATGTTATTTACCTTGCCATTTCAAAGTGTTCCATACAACTATTGTATTATCAACACTACAAGGAGGCTAACCAAGTATCTCTTGGTGACCAGGCTAGGTCAAGAACGTCTAAAAATTTTAAAGAATTTGTATTAAAAGAGAAAGTATAATTACTAAACTCTTACATGTGGGAAAAAATTCTCTAATTATTTCATTTTTAGGATTCATTTCTTCTCATTTGCAAAATAATAATAACAAATAAAGTAAAATAAAAAATAAAGGTTTTCAGTAATTACTTTAAATAGTATAATATCAAACACATGTTTTGAATTATGACAAAAAAGGCATTTTATTGGCAATTAACAACCATATATTCCTTTCATTTATTTAATAACCATATATTCTTTCATTGATTTAATATAAATATTTCTTTTATTGATTTTCTTTTTGATTTAGCATTTTAAAACTATTTTTATAAACTTATTATAATTCGAATACATTTAATCAAAAGCAATATCATATTAAAACATCATGTTGCAATAACAATAAAGAAGTCATGGTATGGTCAGTCACTTAACAAAGCTGATAAAAATTGCATAAGTTATGCTATTGTTCAGTTAGTTGTAGATATTTTCCTAGTGCACTGTATGTATAACAAATATATTCAAGTCATATTTCTCAAATATCCAAAAATTTCATTTCTTATTCACAAGGATACCTTTTATTTTGCATGGGTATAAAGTAAGTGAAGTCCCCCTGCCTTCACCAAGATATGTGCAGAACAGTGGTACAATCCAGAGTTAAATATAAGAAATTAAATACTTGATATAAAATATACATGAACATAAGAACAAAATAATTTCAACAACATACCTCCTGAATGACCCCGTAATGTACTCACACATCGCCAGTGTTCAACATTAACCATCTTTCCATTACTTCCGAATGTCGTTGAGCCAGCTGTACCGTATCGACTAATAAAACAAAAAAATATAATTAATAAAAATAATATATTGATGTATGTATATATATTTGACCACAAAACAATTTTTTATAATTAAATATATAGAATACAGGAAATAAAATTCTACATAAAATAAAGAAATATGACAAATAAATAGATTTCTATAGTTAAAAAGTTAAATAAAATAAAATACAAAATAGATATATAAAAGAAAAAACATTTACATTCTGAATTTATATAATTTTAAACATTATATATTTTTTTATTTCTTAATTTTTTTTTAAATAAACAAGAATAAACTTAATAAATTAAAATACTATATATAATTGCAATAAATTTCAGACTATTAGATTTTATGACAACAGTTTTAATTTTGATAAACTAGTTTAGAAATGAAATTATGAAATATAAATATATATAAGTGAAAATTTTAACAACATATAACTGAGAGTACTTTTAAGTAGAAACCTACTAACAAAAATTGAATAGTATTATTTTACTGAAACTTAAGAACTATATGTAGAAAGGAAAATATATAAGTGAGACTTTACAATGTATTTAAATCTGTACATCTTATTTTCACGGAAATAGAAAAAAAAATTATAATTTATTTATATTCATAAATTTTAAAAGAAATAGTACTATAAAAATAATAAAATCAATATTTTAACAGTTATGAAAGCTAGTTTTTTTTTTTTTTTTTTTTTTTTTTAATCTTTCAAATTTTCTATTGCATAATGGTATGTCTAATAATCCAAATGTACAATTGTTTGAAATATTTCCATCAAAATTATAACTATAAAATAAAAGAAACATAATAATTAAATCATATTGGTAAATATAAGAAAACTATTTTCACCTTCTTTAGCAATATTTATTCAGAAGAACTAAAAATTCAATATTTTGAGTATAAACAAAACTATACTGAATACATAACGATGTTTGCATTAAAAGACACAGTTCTAATTTAAAAAAAGATTTTTTTTTAGATTCAGTAAGATAATTTATTTATAAAATCAACCCAAGTAAATAAATATTCACAGTACATATAAAAGCAGTGTTAACTTTTATATATACATTGAAGATATATACATGCAAAATTACAATGAAGGATAACAAAAAAAAAAGTCTTTTATCAAAACTAAATTACCTTCCGATTTGCCATATCATTAGAACCTTGTCATCGCCACAAGAAGCCAAATATTTACCACTACCACTACCAGACCATCTTACACAATTTACACAAGCTAAAAAATATATTTATTAATATTAATACAAAAACAAATAAAAAAAGTAAATAAAATAATGATTTTCATTAAATCACTATTTTATAGCTATTATGCCAAGAATGTATTGAAAAATTGCTTTTATACTAAATTTTATTACAAGAATTTATTCATAATTTGCATTTATGCAAAATTTTATCAATATTATACCAAAATTTATTGCTAAATTGTTTTACATCAAGTTTTATTGCTTTAATGCCAAATTATTATTATTTTTTTCATTAAATCATCAAAATGTATTTTTATAACATCAATTACTATTATGCAAGTATTATAAATCAATTACTATTATGCAAAGGACGTACACATTTACTAGAAACCAATCGATTTTCCATTCAATAGTTAAGCACTACATTTGCTTCCAATTTATCCAATACATAAAAAAAATATTTTTTGGATGCTTTTTCACACAATAATCTAAGCGCTAATAATAACGCACACTATTCCAGTCACCTATCATCACACGACGATATCAAATAAGTAAAAAACCTTGGACATCAGTAAAAACAACAGGGAAATTTAAGAAAATGCTTGTATATCAGTTTCATAAGTTAACTTATTGTTCTAAAAATAAAAGGTAAAAATTTTCAGCCCAAATTCAAAATACAGTTGTCACAAAACCTTAACTATATCAACAGTATTAAAAAGAAATTTATTATTTAATAACCAAATATAAGGTATAAAAATAAACAAAGTAAATAAAATTGTCTTTTTTTTTTCATGCTTTCATTAGTGCAACATCATAACAGTTGTTAAAAAAAAAAGGGGGATATCTTTTGATCATCTACTGAAAAAATTTCTACAAATAATAATGAAAGTAACATTAAAACAGTCATTATAATGTTTGAAAAATGAAGAAAATTAATTTCTCTAATTAAACTATTATACACCTAAAGAGATTGGTAAAACATTCCAGGTTGCAAGATTGGCGACTTCCTCAGGGGTACAGGATTCTACATTTCAAATTATTTTTCATCATAAATACAAAGCAAATAAATGCATAGCAAACAAATGATAAAATGTTTAACTAAACTACAAAATAAAAAAAATGGCATTCAGTCTAAGTTAGGCTGCAAGCAGCTAAGGATATTACAAATACAATCTCAACTTAAAATTTTAAATTTCTTCAAAATATTGAAACTTCTTCAATTTTTTTAATTCAATTTACCTAATGAAATTCAAATTATTTAAAAGAAATTCTAATTAAAATAAATACAAATCTGCATTTCTGATTTTTATATTTCATAACCAGTTCAATATTTTCATGTTTTACATGAAAAGAAATAAAATTTTTTTATCCTATGACATTCTTGCATATTTGTCACAGTATACATTTACTAATTTTTACAGCTGAAGTGTGTCCCATTCCTTCTCCCTTTGAATGCAGCCCAATGAAGTAAAATGAATTAGGTACCATAGTTCTAAATAATTTACTAAAAAGAATTTTTAATCGAAACAGGAAATGGAAAATTAAAAAAAAAAAAATTTTTCATAATGATACCTAAATGATTGTCCATTTGACATAATAATTTTGGAACACTTTCATCTTTTTCCTCTGATTCATCAATTATAGGTGACATATTCCATATTACAATACGTCCTGTGTCTGCACCTGTTAAAAATACATGTAACATGAATAGAAAAAAATGAAAATATATAAATAAAAAACAAATTAATTCCAAATAAATTTCTATATAATCGTATCGATACTGTGCATATTAAAAGACAGAGAAACATAATGAGTAAATGTCAAATATTCATATAATTTTAAACGAATTTCTTTTCATAATATCTTTACCCATTTTTTAATAATATTCTGCATTAATTTTTCTCAGAATATTCAAACTTTCAAATTTTTAATGAAACTTATCTGAACGGTCTTGCATTTAAGAAAATTCCTTTGATTTAAAATAATTTTCAATTATTTTTTATCTTATATCCATCTCCTACCTCTCAGTCATCAGTAGAGTTAATCATTAGTTAATAATAATATAAAACTTAATTAAAAAATTTAACTAAAAAAAGTTTTTATACTGATGTACAAACACCTATACACGAAAGGGTGGGAGGAAAACCCATCAATTACATAAAGAATAAATTACTTAAAAACTAACAATAATGAGTGTCTAAATATTCAAACAAAAATTTAAAAAAAAAATATTTTAATTGTAATTTTTTTATTTATTTAAAGTTAAAAATTAATGAAAAATTGCATAATTTCTCATTAAATGAATGCTTTAATTCTTTATAGCAAATTTTTAATTTAAAATTAATATTGAAAGAATCATTTGCTTTTAATTATATGAAGAGAAAATAATTTAGTGAATTTTTGTAGGGATTTTAGGATTGTTATCTTTATTTTATGATTTACTATTTTCTTTACATTTACATTCGTTTAATATTTAAAAAATTAAATATTTAATTTTATAATATTGTAATACATATCATTTACAATTTAAATAAAATTAATTCTTAAATTTTAATTTTTTATATCAATGTTATTCTAACAAATTACTTGATACATTTTTGAAATTAAGAATTTTTTGTCTATTTATAAAATAAAGATTTTATTTATTTTTATTTAAAAACAAAACAATTTTTATTTCATTTTTAGAATACTATACAAATTTTATTGATGGAAAAAACCCAATTTTTACTATTAATTGTTATAAAATATTTTCAATATTAGATGTTCTACTCTACTAATATTATTTAAGAAATTGCAACATTGAGAACATCCCCAAATTAAAAAAAACTCCATTAGCATTTAAAAATTGTTCAATGGAAATGTACATAAAAAGTTTCACTTTTTTTACTGCAGACATAAGTTCTATTTAAGAATTCTTGGATTATTATGTGCAAAATATTTTTTTATAATCATTTCAGTGTCTATTACTAAGATTGCATGCTTATTACTAGAAGAATTCAGAATTTTAATATAGTATGTACAAAATATATATAATATTATAATATCATATCTGCAACAAAAAATTATCTTTATTTCATAATTTTATACATTTTTAAAAAATTATATTTAGAAAACATTTTTCAAATCTTGTAAGCTTATTTAAATATTCTGTATTTAATTTATAAAATATTATGCATTAGTATAAAAAAAAAAAAAAAAAAAAAAAAATTTAGATATTACACTCTATTATTTAGCTATTACGCATAAGAAAAAACATTTAAAGTAATATATACCTTGCCCTCCTGTAGCAAAACGAGAGCCATCAGGATGGATATCAACAGAAAATATAGGATGACCTAAGATAAAAGCATTTTCTTAATAGACAATAAAATATATCTAAAAACTAACAATTATATTCTGATCTTACAAATTGTAAACAACAACAGGAATATTAAAATGTTGACAAAAAAAATCATGTTTAAATTAAATGAAATTAAAATATTGAGATTTAAGCAATGGTGCTAGAAAAACATACAAAGTATTTTTCACAAACTAAATAATACTAACTCTTGACTATAAACAATTTTTCATTAGCTGATGCTGTCTAAAATTCGAAAAGAATAGAAATAATTTTTCAGCATTTCATTTCCATGATTATAGCAGTTCTATTTCTGTGTGACATTGAGTAAAATTTAATTTCATGCAGTTATTTGAAGAAAGTCTCTCTCTGTAAATATTTTTTCAGTCTTTCAAGTTTTTTTTTATAGCATCTTCTTCATTGTTTTTTAATTGCTGAATTGTAAATCTGAATTTATAAACTTAAAAATAAGTAAAAAAACAAAAAATTTTAATTAAAATTATTATTCACATTATTTAATCCGATGGTAAAAACTGGTAACCCTTGGCCCACTTTTAGCACATTTTCACTAATACCACATTAATGGAACAGAATCAATAAGAGCTATGCATCATATGTACTAATGGGAGATTCTTCGATAGTTTATACACCAAAATATCTGTATATCAATTATGTTAATAACAGCATTAAATTTTCATAAAACTTTTTTAAAAGGCAAGATTTTTTATAAACAGGCATTACGGCAATGTAAAAATGTTGGCAAATTATTACTGGACATTCATAGTGTAATATTAAGTCACTATTTAAGATGCAGTTAAAGGTAAAAAATATAAATCCTTTGTGCGAATTTTATACAACAATTCAAATAGAAAAATAAATAAATAAATTTATTAATAAAAATATCAATTTATATTTAAAAAATTATTAATAGAATAATAAAGATGTAAATTAAGATAGAACCATTCCTTATATGGTTTAAAATATAGAATAGCAATTGGAATACTTTCATAAGTATTTTAAGATATTTCCTTTTATAATTAAAAAAAAAAAAATTAAGTTTCAAATATTTTTACTATACATCATTCCAATTTTTATGTATCTTAACTATTACAAGATTTTTTTTTTTTTTTTTTTTTACATGTTTGAATTTTTGATTCTGATATTTTAATTTATTCTTTCTAGATTTATATCTTGGCTTTTAATTTGAATCTGATTTTAAATTCAAATACTATTTAATGTTTATCTTCATCTTTATTCTTAGCACAATAGTTCACAATGGACCATAACCTCTTTGACAACATTTTCCCGAACTTTCCAATTCCTAACTTTACATTTTCATTATTTCTCTTTCATTGCCTTTATATCTTTCCCCATTTCTTCCACCCATCTTTTCCAAATTTTCTCTCACCCTTTAACTTTCTATTATAAATTTTCATTGATATTTTTCTCCTCCTTTTGTTCTAAATGACCCCGATAATGGATTTTGCTACAAGCAATTATATTCACAATACCTTTTTCCTGGTGTCACTTTGTTTTATTGTATTTTGCTATTGTTTCAGATTATCTCAGCCCCATTATTGTGAACAAGTTCAAAAATTGCGAAAGTAGGTAAACAATTTTTTTCTTAATGTTCGTGTAAAAAGATGTTTTTCATTACAAATTGCAAAAATATATTAATGAGTAAAATAATTTATATAGTGGTTTAAATATACACATTTATTTACTAAATTGCATAATAAACACTGTTATTAAATTACATAATAAATTTTGTCATTTTTATGTAAATGACAAAATTTCATAAAATGAATACACCTAGAACCTTTTTATCAATATTAATACTTATATTTAAATTTATATGCAGAAAAACATTACTAATTTTATCATATGATGTCAATAAAAATCTTTAAAACAATTTTTTTTTTAAATCTGTTCAATAATTTCACATTTTATTTAATGATCTCTCTCTATTCCATATTCTTAGCTTCTAATTAATAAATAGTACCAAGTCTGTCGCCAAGGTACCGTTAATACGTAAGTACCAAAAAAAAAAAAAGAAATTGTAACATCATAATAAAATATTTTAAATATAAATGTGACATGAAAAACATATTTACAAGATCTTTTTTAAATAAAAAAATTGTGCATCTGAATATTTAATGATAAAATCAATTAACCCAACTCAGTTTAAATCTAATACAATTAATAGCTAAATATGAACTGTTTCTTTAAATAGAAACTTTCATTACAAATTACAAAATCTAAACATAAGAAATACAACCGCATTAATTTAAAAAAAAGCCGGTAAATTGGTTAGATCCGACACTGACAAACAATCAAATTATGAAGATCGTATAAAATCTTTCCCAAATTAAAATTTTAAATAAATGAATGAATTATAAATTATTTAAATACACAACTGTATGAATTAAAAACATAATATAAAGTGATTTATTCAAAAATATTACCGTCGTGAGATATCCAATTAGGTTTCAACAATTTCATTTTCAGTTTGATTAATAAACAATGAATGAAACGAAAACTATGTTCTGTGAATGGCTGCGTCAGATATTTTAGTAAAATTTTAGATACTCTAAATAAAAAACTATCAAACCGATCTTTGTTTTTTGAACATGTTGAATTCACGGCGTGCAAAACGTAACCTCGACAACAGTAAAGAAAAAAATATTTTTATTTTTATTATTCGAAAAAAAAAGAGACTGAAATGACATAAGGTAAGTTGAGATGTTTTTGATATTAGAATTCAATACTGATGTAATGTGTAATTAATACTTATCTAACTCCATTAATACCTAGTCAACACTCATTAATTTTCTATATTTTTCTGCCTGAACAACTTAAAAAACCAATTCTAGTATTCGAATATATAAGGGGAAATAATAATAATAATTGTAGAAGGCAGAAATGTTTACATTAACTTATATGATTTCAGAATTATTTTTGATGGTTTATGATGATGAATGAAGTGGTATATGAGAATGTGAAGCAACAAAGACTATAATCCCCTAATCACTATATATATGAACAGTAGTTTTTCCTTATTTTTAATGTCACTCTCCACAACGCTCTACGATCGTGTTAGACCGGGACCTACGGTTTAAAGTGGATTCCGAACCACTACAAACATCCATGGCACCGCCGGGACTCGAACCCGAAACCTGTGGTACCGAGCGCCAGAGCGCTACCACTCGGCCATTCAGGCCCCTTTTGATGGTTTACATCTGAACGTAATAACATAATATCAGTAACAGTTATTTCCTATGTGTTTCTTTATTTGCAATAAAATGTTCCCAAATAGCAGAGAAAGGAATATTATCTGAAAATCTGGGTTCAAATGTGAGTTCATTTTTTTTTCTTTCTTTTATTTGCTTTACATTGATGAGCCCGAGTCCTACATAAATACTACGAACAGCCCACCAATTGGATATAAAACCTTTTTCCGAGTACTTAAAAGGTATATGTATGCCTCATTTATATGTAAAAGATTAAAAAATTATATATTATTTTTTTCTTAATTTATTGATGGGATGTATCTTCCGAACGGAAACAGATTACTTCGACCTGATAAAATATCGCCATTCACCACCACCACCAATGAAAAGGCCTATAGGCTCAGGGGCGGATTTTATGTGGAAAATCCGGCGAATAATGAGTCAAGGGTCGTGTGGTCTGAATAGACATAAAAACAAAGGTGTTGGAGTCATTAGTATTTAATGTGTATATGTTTTCCTCTCCAACTTTCAGAAGTCTCTGAAGGTATTCGAACCTGCAGGCTTATTATGTGGTATGGGATTATTGTGGATTTTAAGGTATATTATTGACGGTTATTGCGTATTTTTAGTGTTTGGTGACGATTAGCGTATTCTTATAAGGGTTTAATCTTGAATTTCCTAAACAACACCACACATATACGAAAAAAAGTATTATGTTCTGGAACTTATAGATATAAGACGAGTTAATTGTTAACAAGAAAAGGAGAAGAAATATAAAAATTCTTTAATCTTAGATTTATACAATTAAGATAATGTATCATATGAGTTAAAGCACATAAAGATTGACTTACTTAATTTTTTATAAATACTTTATATTTTTTAGTTTCAATCCGTTGTTACATAATGGAGCAATTAAGAGTTTAATTTTATTTCTTGAATTTACAGTATAAAGGGAATGATATAAATTATTTTGGTAGGAAATCATTAATAAAATCAACAAAATTCAGAGAATTTACAAGACATAAAAATATTTTATCAATTTGGAAATCAGGTAAATTACGTTTCGAATGGTGAACCTAAGTTATCTGATAAATGTCACATTGGATATTTCTAAACTGTTTGCATTATTTTTGATACCTTACAAGCAAGGATGAACCGTAAATATCCATGCTTTGCCATGAATGGGAATGGATAGAAACCACAGAAACCACCTTTGAGAGAGTTCGTTTAAAATATTAAATGTGGTTGCGGGGCAATAGGTACTTTGTGCACCTTATTCTGGAGGCGAATTACTTTAAATCAAATTGGCCAGAATTCTAAACAGCAGCATATTCGAATTAAAGAAAAGGCATTAAAAATATTTCAAGCAATACTGACAGGAAATTCGCTTTTTATCCCCCTAAACTGTGATACATATTATATATTGTCGAGATTTATCATTCACTGGTTTAGTTCATCGCTCTACGGTCATTTTGTGCACACTTTAGGCTAATTAGACCGGGCTCTGCAATTTAACGTGGATTCGAACCCTTCACAAACATCCATGCCTATACTAGGATTGGAACCTGAAGCCTGTGGTACCAAAGGATAGTGCACTAGCCAATTCGCCATCAGGCCGCGTTGTTCATTGGAAATCTCTCGATATATAAATTTTATCTTCATAAAAACTTCGAATACTTTTTCTCTATAAAAGTTTTCGAAGTCCGTAAATTTCTCAGTGCAATTTTATCACATATTGAGTCGTGTTGAAGGAACAAACATTAAACTCAATTTTTAGTAAACTTTCAGCAATTATATTCATCTAGTGGAGTTTCGATTGGGATTTTGATATTGTTTTCTTAAATTGCAAATTTTTAAAATAAATTTTGAAATAATAGTTTCACATTCTCATTATTTTGATTACAAAATGTTATATATTTCAACTTAATAAGATTAAAACTGCCTGATTATTATGCTAAATATCCTTTAGGATTATAATAGCCGAAGCTTTTTTAAAATGTTTTCTAGCCAGTTAAAAACACTTTCTATTCTTTTAAAGGGGTTCACCTTTCCTAGTATGGGAATGATTTGGAATATAGCGCTTTGGGTTTCCTAACTGTGGAATCACGATTTGAAATTCATTAAATGATGCTGAATAGAAAGAGCAGCTTTTATGCCTTGGAAGGAGATAAGAAGGACTTTTGAGTAGATAAGAAGGACTTTTCGTTGGAATTTGAAAAGAATATTGTTTCCTAGTCGAAATTGGGTACAGTTCCACTTGGAATCTATTTTATGTTCGACCTCAAAAGATTTATATGAAGGGATAACAGGACTTTTTTCTTCGAGTTCAAACTGCAACGCACGATGAATATTAGGCTTGATATTTCAAATGTGGACGCATCTTTAACACGTTCGCATTTGAACGTGGTGTGAGCATTGAGTGCCGCTTGCAAATATTACTGGTTTGCTTTAGCAGCTATTCAAAAGCAAAGCATGCGATAATGTTTGCCAACTGTTTGATAAATAAAATTTCCTCTTCTGACATTCTTTTGGACATGCATCAAAAAAAATTTGCGACCATCCGAAAGACTACACCGATCCCGCTTATAAAGAGAGGTAAGGGGTTTTATTTTTAGTTAAAATTTTTTTGGAGATTGCATTTAAATAATCGTTAAAAGCTTTTGCGGGTAACGCCTTCAAATATGGTCGCAGTTTATATATAATCAAATATGGTCGCAAATATGGCGAACTGATCGACCCATAAAGATCGAGTTTATTAGGTCTGGAAGCTACTTATGACTTATTTTCGCTAACTTTTACGAATCAGAGGAGGGGGGCATTCGAATTCCGCGCTTACAGCATGGGATTTCTTTTTCTTTTTCAGTCTAAATTACAAAGCACGAAGACAGATGGACACTATGTGATACATTCGCAGATTTCGACAAAGATCAAGCAAGCATTAGCATGTTCAAATTTTCTCTGTTTTACCTTCAGCGGCCTGATGGACAATTGGCTAGTGCTCTGGCCGTTGGTACCACAGGCTTCTGGTTCGAATCCTGGCGGTGGCATGGATGTTTGTGAGTGGTTCGAAATCCATTTAAACTGTAGGTCCCGGTTTGTTTAGTTCTTGTGTTCACAAGACGACCGTAGAGCGACAAATCAAACTAAACTTTTTATCTTCAAGAAATGAAGGTAATTTATCAACGTCTGACGAACATCAGTAGAAAGAGAAAATCAGATTGAAAAAGTTTTGTCTCTAAAGGATTTTTATGTTATTATTATATACGTAGGAATTCATGTCTGCTTTATTAACCATTATTAATTTTCTTGGACTATAGATGGCACCACTACTTTGTATTTGGGTACATCATATACTTTGTCTGTTAGCAACGGAGAAAATTATTGTTGTCGTTGATTATATAAATTATTGTTGATAACTATTATTGCCATTGGTTATTTCAAATATTATTATAATAATTGAAAAAAAATTTACTAAATAATAAAATGCGAATTTGATTTTAATGAATTAAATTAAATTTCTCAATACAAATATAGCTGTAAAAATAAGGAATTTTCATATGACCTAACTTTATGTTGTTTTCGACTACTAGGAATTTTTATCTGCAGCCATTACCAATTAATAATGGTTAATAATTGCCATTTATTAACCATAATTAATTTTTTTTTGGACTATAGATGGCATCCTACTCTGTATTTGGGTACACATATTTTGTATGTTAGCAACGGAGATAATTTTATTGTCGGGGATTATATAAGTTATTGCAGATAATTATTGTTGTCGCTGATTATTTCAAGTATAGATATAATAAGTGAAGAAAAAAAAATTCACTAATTTATAAATTTAATCAGCAAATAAATAATTTACCTAGTAGATTCAACGTAACTTAGGATACACTATGAAGAGCCTATTGCACTAAAGACACATTATGTCACTATAATTTGGAAAAAAAACACGCACAGGGTTGGTATCTGGGAAAGCACAAAACCTACTTCACTCAATTTTGAGTCTACTATGGGAACTTTCTAATCTACAGATTTATCACGCTCATCCATGGCATAGTACACACGTGTTTTAGTTCAGTGTTTCACCTGTTGTATTTCAAACTAAGCATTCATAAAATGAAGTCAATATGCTCTTGGTTTTGACCGCCCTGATCAAATATATATATAATATCAATATTTTTGTCGTTGATTTTTACCAAGTGATTTTAAACACTCGATTATGAACTTGCCATAAAGGAATCAAATAATGATTCAGTCATTAATGAACTTAGCAACTCAATTCTTTCCAAACTTAACAGTTAGTTAGAAAAAATTTTAATTCCCTAGATTGTTCAATTTGCTTAATGATTAATCACTTAGAAACTACAATACAATTCTGTTCTAGATGTAGTGAAATATATAGAGGAGTACATTGATAAAAAAATTTCAGGAGTTTTTCGTGGTAGTTAACATTCATAAAATAGACATAAAAAACTTTAAAAAAAAAATTTAACATTTATTATGTTGCTTAATAATTTTATTTAATATATATATATACAGTACATTTCTGAATATAAACCGATCTGTGTATAAATATAAGCCAAGAGCACATCTTTCTTTCAAAAATTTTTACTTGTTCAAAAATATATAAAATAAAATATATACTTGTGTACCCGTACATACTTGTATATACGTACTTGTTATATACTTGTTCATATTATGAACCGAAATGAAAAAATAAGAAAAAAATCCTGTAATGTTTAAAAACGTTGCCAAGCAGTTAAAACGGGTGGATTACTTTGGTATTCCTATCTAAAGCTAGCACATTGTTTCCATTCAATTATTTTATAAACAATCTGTGGTATATGTGCTAATTTTATTATCTGTACCTTTTTTTTTTTTTGTTTGAACGTTAAAGAAAAAGACAAATTCTTATACGGCAAATTTCAAATATGCGATTATAATAAATTATTATTATTCTTTCAATTACATTAAAACCAGCTGTATGACAATTTACAAAAAACAAACTATGGAAATTTTCTTTTTTTTTTTTTTTTTTTCTTTAGCCAGACTCAAAATTTGCTAATATCAGATTTTTCGTATGGGCGATAACGCAGCAATATAAACAAATTCGAAAATAAAACAAGCCCTTTTCATAAAACGAATGACATATAAATTTTTTTTCTTTTAATTAAGAAATACAAACTAAAGAAACGTGCGATATTTAGCGATTTATCGCTTGCTCCCGAATAACGAAAAATATATGTGTGTTTAGTGAGATTAATGAATACGTATATAAGTAAACCCCATAATTTAGCTTTAGAAAAAGTTGTAAAAATTCTCTTCATATAAACGAAAATATATATATATGTAGGATTTGTTTGTTTGATAATCCCCAGATGGCGACACATCTCGGGCTATGTGTCTTCGACACAAAGCTTTTGCCATGTAGGGGCAGTATTCGACTTTGAACTCTGGCCCTGGGAGAAGGAGAGAGACCCCGTAGTTGGGCGCGGGAGAAGAACGCTGGCTGGCAACGTGAGAGAAGGCGAGACTAAGGAAGGCTGCGTCAAGCAGCGAAAGAAATTGGTTGTGACTGTTTAATAGTTAATGTAAATATCGCTGTACATATAATAGCGTGTAATTAAATGTCTGTTGTTGAGAGAAAAAACAATGTTTCTTTAATATGTTTGAAATACACCCCTAGATTGCACCTGTAGCGACACCTATTGATGAAAAATGGAGTAAGAATTGAACAACTTTTACTTTCACTGTTAAAAAGGGAATTTTCCAGCTAGAATGAAAACAGAACGTAGTTGGCGTTAGAAATGGAATAAAGATGTTGAAAATATAAAAATGGATTATCGTCTTTAATTTTGCCATCTGGATTTTAATAACACTACGCAACCTTAACAAAGCCGCCACATACTTGGTGACCCGTGAATTATTTGCAAACCGTGAATTATTTACAAAATGACTGTAACTAATGGATCGGCGAAAAAAGATGAAATAGCGCGGGTAAGTGTCAAAATACCTCCTTTTGGGCAGAAAAACCAGAAATATGGTTCTTTCAAGTTGAAGCACAGTTTTCAATTTGTGGAATAACAGCTGAGGATTAAAAATTCAACTATTTAGTTTCGCAATTAGAACCGAAATTTGTTGAAAGTTTGTGGGACATTATAAGTGATGATAATAGAACAAAATATACCGCTGCAAAAAGAACGTTTGCTGAATACTTTTAAAGAAAGCGAAAATAAGCGTCTTCAGAGACTTGACTTGGGAGATCTTAAACCCAGTCAACTTTTACAAAAAATGAGAAACCTGGCTACTCATGGAATTACTGATAAGGTGCTAACAACGTTATTTCTACAAAAAATGCCTGATTTTGTACGGAATATTTTACTAGTTAGTGATGCAGGAATTGAGAAACTAGCATTAATGGCAGATCGTATTCTTGAAATGCAACCAAAACAAGAACTTTACTGCGTAAGCAATAATGTTTCATCAGGATCAGATGCCATAACTGATTTACGACAACAAATTGCATCTTTGGATAATAAACTTGAAAAACTGAGTGTCACAAGGAACTTTCGTTCCCTATCAAGAAATAGAGGTCGATACTCCTCTTCTCATCAAGTAAGTCTCGCAATCGTTATTATAATCCTTCTGGAAAATACTGTTATTACCATTTTCGTTTTCGAGAAAAATGTTTTCCTGATAAATGCAAAGCTCCATGTGCATGGAAAAATAATCCTTCGAAAAACCAGAATCAGCAACAGAATTAGCGGCAGACTCTGCTGCTGAAAATTCAAAACATTGCCATCAATTCCGTCTATTTGTCAACGACAAAAAAACGGGTTTACGCTTTTTGGTCGACAGTGGAGCGGACGTAAGTCTTATTCCTTATACTTCTAAACACAAATTTATTAGTGACTATAAATTATATGCTGCAAATAATACCGCAATCGTTACTTTTGGTATAGAAATTTTAAATCTTGATCTGGGTTTACGCCGAGAATTTCAATTCCCGTTTATTGTGGCCAAAATTAGTAAACCTATACTAGGGGCAGATTTTTAAATAAGTTCAATTTATTAATTGATATAAATCATAAAAGATTAATTGATGGTGTAACTAACCTTGCAGTTTATGGTGACATTGTACCCATCTCTATTCATGAAAGTGTAAATACAACGAGCAGCTTATGTAAATATTCTGATTTATTTTCTATGTATCCCAATATAACAAAACTAAATTTTCTTGTTTCAAATGTTAAACATAATGTAAAACATCATATTATAACTAAAGGACAACCCATAAATTGTAAAAACAAAGACAATTCGATCCGAAACGGTTGGAAATAGCTAAAAGAGAATTTAAATATATGCTAGACAATAACATCATTAGTCCATCTAGCTCAGAATGGGCAAGTCCCTTACATATAGTAACAAAGAAAGATGGTTCTTTTCGTCCGTGTGGTGATTATAGAAGATTGAATGATTTAACTATACCTGATCGATATGACATACCTCGAATCCAGGATTTTCAACATATTTTAACTAATAAAACTATATTTTCTAAAATTGACATTACTAAAGCATATTATCATATTCCCGTAGCAGATGAAGATAAAGCAAAAATTGCCATCATCACACCTTTTGGACTTTATCAATTCAATGTGATGAGTTTTGGTCTCAAAAATGCCCCTGCAACATTTCAAAGTTCTTTATGGTCTGGACTTTGTGTTTCCATACTTAGATGATGTGTTGATCGCCTCTTTTTGCGAGGAAGAACATCGTTCACATCTTAAAATAGTTTTCCAGCTTTTAGATAAATATGGTCTACGGAGCAATATTTATCTAAAATACGCTACGTTTTCTATACGTAATATTAGCAAATCAGTTTTGGGAGTACCTGTAATATATTTTTAGGCTATCAAATATCTGTGGAAGGTTCACAACCTCAACCTCAAAAAATCAAAGCTATCATAGATTATCCATTGCCAGAAACTATGCACGAATTACGCTCCTTCTTAGGAATGATCAATTTTTATCGTAATTATATAAATAATGCCGCAAAAACTCAAGCCCCTCTACATGAACTTTTGAAAGGATCTACAAAAAAGATCGACGCAAAATACCATGGACAGATGAAACTAAACAAAGTTTTGAAAAATGCAAACAAGATGTTGCTCAAATAGCGTTAATGGCATATCCCAACTCGGATTACCCTCTGGCACTTCTAACAGATGCATCTGATTGGGCTATTGGATCAGTTATTCAACAAAAAGAACCAAATGGACGGAAGCCAATTGCATTTTTCTAAAAAACTTAATGATGCTCAGAAAAATTACAGCGTTTACGACCGCGAACTTTTGGGTATATATTTATCCATTAAACATTTTAAGCATTTACTTGAAGGTCGAGATTTCGATATTTATACTGATCATAAGCCGTTAACATTCGCTTTTAAGCAAAACAATGGTAAAGCCTCCCCCAGACAACTAAGACACCTACAATATATCTCACAATTCTCTACTAACCTATACCATATCAGTGGTCGAAACAATGTGGTAGCAGACAGACTGTCTAGAATTGAGGACATCGATTCAACTATTGTAGATTATGACTTGACAGCAGATGTACAAATTAATGATGATGAACTACAACAATTGAAATTACATTCCAAATCATTACATTTTAAAGAACACCAATTGCCCTCAGGAAAGCTCTTGTATTGTGATACCTCTACTTCCAGTATCAGACCATTCATGCCCCAAAACATTTTCGGATGACAATATTTAATACAATTCACAGTTTAGGTCATTCTGGAATTCGAACTACTGTAAAAGAAATAATTAAAAGATTCATTTGGCCAAATATGAAAAAAGATGTTAAACAGTGGACTCAAACTTGCATCAACTGTCAGAAAAATAAAATAACTAAACATACAAAATCAGAATATTCACAATTTCAAGCACCAGATGAGAGATTTAGTGTCGTTCATATAGATTTAATTGGACCTCATTCACCTTCTAATGGATACACATACTGCTTGACGTGTATTGATCGGTTTACCTCTTGGATGGAAGTGGTACCTTTATCAAATATCACTGCAGAAAGTATAGCAAAAGCTTTTTATGAGCATTGGATTACCCGATTTGGTGTACCTACTTGTGTTATTATTGACAGAGGCACTCAATTTATTTCAGAACTATTTCGAAGTTTAGCTGCGCTATGTGGTGTTAAAGTAAACCATACGTTTTCTTACCATCCTCAGAGTAATGGAAAAGTTGAAAGACTTCACCGTACCTTGAAAACAGCTATTAGATGTCATAACAACGTTCGTTGGACGGACACATTACCAACAGTTCTTATGGGTTTGCGAGCTGCTTTACATGAGGACTCTAAGTATACAATAGCTGAAATGGTTTATGGCAAGACTATTAAATTACCAGACGAATTCTTTGAAGCATCCAGATTGCCAATATCTGATGATAATTTTGTAAGCAATCTTCGAAAACAGATGGCCGACTTAAAACCATACCCATCCAAAAACAAATGTAAACAAAAGATCTTCATTCCAAAAGATTTGTACACATGCTCACATGTGTTTCTGCGAATTGACAGAGTTAAAAACCTTTACAACCCCCATATGAAGGACCCTATTTGGTATTGCGAAGATCCCCGAAAAACTTTCTTCTATCAATTAAAAATAAACAAGTTAATATTTTCGTGGATAGATTAAAACCGGCATATGTGTTACAACCTAATGAACTTCTGAATCCAACGTCATC
Organism: Caerostris extrusa; assembly: GCA_021605095.1. Taxonomy (NCBI): domain Eukaryota; kingdom Metazoa; phylum Arthropoda; class Arachnida; order Araneae; family Araneidae; genus Caerostris; species Caerostris extrusa. The sequence continues at coordinate 80,240 of BPLR01004787.1, read as the reverse complement.
AAATGATCATACATCTGTGCCGAATGAGCAAACATTTATATCAAGTCAGCAAGTTGCACAACCAAACACAACAACACGTTGTTGAAGGCAAGTAAAACTACCTGTTCGTTTCAATGACATTATTGACTTTTCTTCAAAATTATAATTTGTTCATGTCCATTTTAAAAATTTTCTTGATTTATTGTATGTAAATGTTTATATGTAATTGTAATTATTTTGTGCAATTTAAATTTGTATGTGTATATGTTCGCTATTATTTGTATATATGTATTAATTCTTCTACCCTTTTCAAAGTAACGTCACTTTGTTACTGGTAGGGGAGTGATGCAGCGACACCTATTGATGGAAAATGGAGTAAGAATTGAACAACTTCTACTTTCACTGTTAAAAAGGGAATTTTCCCGCTAGAATGAAAACAGAACGTAGTTGACGTTAGAAATGGAATAAAGATGTTGGAAATATAAAAATGGATTATCGTCTTTTATTTTGCCATCTGGATTTTAATAACACTACGCAACCTTAACAAAGCCGCCACACACCCCTCAGTCGTTAGACTGGCAGAGAACTCTACACATATATATATCTCCAATTAAGTTTTTTATAGGGTGTCTTTAACAGCATTGTTTATGAAATAAATGCCTATAGTTGTCGACGTGGTGCCACAAATCATCCTAACTGCAGCAAGATCCGAGGGAAGCCAGGTATGTTTGTAAACTACCGACAATTAATGCTGAGTAGATATCAGGCACTCACCAAGACGAATTAAATGAAATTTTGAACACTTCTTATGATAAAATCATATCGGTGCGTAATGCTGTACATGCTTTGCACTATTTATACATCTTTATTGAGTTTTTGATTTTTATCTCCTGCTGGGGCCATTTCAAGACATACATTCTTATGTGATTCTGATTTGTATTTCCATTCTCTGCCTATCCACAAGCAAGTGTGAGTTTCCTGCAAGTTCGTATGTTGAGCTATGGAACATCGTTCCATAGAAATAATGTTGATGTTATTTTATTGTAGTTTTCGAAGTACTAGTATTAAATGTAAGTTATTTTTCAAGAAACTTTTATAGATTATGTGTGGTAAGGTTGTCATATAGATGTAAAAGTAAGATATTATATATGCAAGACTTTTTATTAAGCTTTCCTCCTTTAATTGTTTAACTGTATAATATAGTTTGTAAATAATTAAGAAGTCAGTTTTTTTGTATAGAATTGAACTTAAAGCTTTTGGAAATATAAAATTTGTTTAATATTTACATTTTTTTTTTCAAATATTAAAAGCAGTAAAGCGTTTTCAGGGGATAATTAATTCAGTTTGAATACAATTTTGCTTATACATAATATAATATTTTTCGTGTTGTTTCTTATTCCACTCGGTTGACAATAATATCTAGACCAAGTCTATGAACCCGTGTGTTCTCAAATAATGAAAAACAGCCCCTGGACATAGGCACACCTGGATCTTCTAGCAACCAATGCAAGTCAAGATATGAACAAGAGTTGCTTGAGTCAAGCCCCATTTCGGGCAAAAAGGGATAAACTTTGAGGCCGACACATGACGTTCAGCACGAAGATGGTCTCTTACGGAGCCTAGCAAGAGCCGTCTGTTCGGATCTACTGCCTGTCCAATTAAAGGCCTATCTCAAGAGGAGTTGATATTTAATTTGACCTAGGGACAAGTTCTGAGAAACAGAGACAGCCACCATCCAGTAGAACTCTTAAGGCTGCCCTCCTTGGCCAGCTCATCTGCAATCTCGTTACCGTAATGACATATATGTGATTTACCTTTATCATGACTCGTATTATTTCCACAAATTATTGATAGGTGGACAAAATATACGATTATAATAGAATTATTATTATTCACTCAATTATATTAAAACCAGTTTAATGACAATTCAATGTATCGCTTTTAGTATAATAATAACTGTCAAATATAAATAAGTATAGTAGTAATCGATATAAATCTGTCAAGCTCAATCATCTCTGAAGGATTTAAAATTTGAGAGAATTTGTTAAGATGCATTTTCTTATGTGTGAATTAGCGATAGCACTTACATAATGCATCATATCGTATGAAAAGCAGCGCATTGGATTTTGAACTAGTGAAGATGAGTTCGACACCTGGCAAGTGAAGCCAAATCAGAATGTTACGTTCTAAAATGAGCATGATAAATCTGTAGAAAGGAATGTCATTCATTTGGTCTTATGGAGGAGAGAGTGTGGCTCCTCGAACGCAATTACCTTTAATGGAATTCATTCCAAATTGAGATGTTGAAATGTGAGTGCATTGTAGTGGTAGCTTTGTGTGGGTGAAATGCACCATCCTCATCATATTGTATCTTGGGTAACTCTGAATTTGTTTTACATCTGACTTTCTGGTGATGAGTGAACTCTTCAAATACCAGTCATTCTAAAACGATGATAATAAATATATTAATGGTAACTGTTTGAGTGTAAGCGTATTGAATCGATTTTCCTCCGCATAATCGATAAATAACACTACTCGACATAAAATACTTGATTTGTTTATGGGTTAGAACATAAATGGAATTAAATCCTTTGATCTGATTTAGATTTTTAGCAATCCAAGTAAGTTTCTGAACATTCCAAAAATTGTAATTTGAAAATTAAAAATATTTTCAATTCGATAATGATTTATATGATTTGGGTGGATTGATTGGATTGGGTGGATCTTTAACAATCAACAACTACTTGAACATTTTCTGCACTGCAAACTTAAAAATCAACTAAACTTGTTATTATGGGAACTTCGCCATCTTGTTCTCCTTTGGTCTCGATGGAGTACATGATATAACGTCAACTCGTATCATCTTATTTGTTTCATTTTTATGGATGCCATAAATTTTATTTATTTGTATATCATTAGTAAATATTAGCTTTCTCTATTTAATTGTTGTGATGTGGAATTTCGTTATTTCCGCGTACAATCACATATAATGTAACTTGGCTACCATAATGGTAAGGTCAAGAGTCAAAATGTCGTTAGTATTTCAAGAATTGAAAACATGAATGAAAGGCTTTCTTCTCCAATTTTAAGCAGTCTGGGGGCCAAGTGGCTAGTGCTCTGGCCTTTGGTATCACAGGCTTCAAAAATTGCAATGAGATATGGGCAAAATTATAGGGGATTAAAGGGTGTTAAAAATTGTATTTAAGGAGTGTAGATCCCATATATACAAGTATAAATCAATAATAACTCGAAAAGTTCGTAAGAAATGCAGTAATTTATTAAAGCTTTTTAGTGAAGTTAATTGAATTAAAAGTTTAAAAGTGAGGACTTGAAATGTTTTAGATATCGTCATGGTTAAAATTCAAAATATAACATTTTACATAAAGTCTACAATTTTAAAGTTTTCAAGAAAGATTCAAATACAAAGCAATATTATTATTTTTATTTGCTTAGAATTTCAGATTCTAAACATGAAACATTATTTTTCAGAGACTTAAATAGCTATATAGCTAGACATAGCTACCTATAAAAACTGAAATACTTGTAATAAAATTGTATTTCTTATTAAAAAAAAATATAATATTGTAATTTATTTTTTTGTAATTTTAATATCTAGTAGTTTAAAAAGTATTACTGTTACTTGAATTTTAAACGTGAGTTTTCTTTCTATCTCAAGCAGTTGAAATGGAGAAAAAGACGTATATCTTGATAATTAGCAATTTCCTGTTAGCATCATAATTTAAGCAAGTCTTAAACTTTTTGTTCAAAGACTTCTTTTTTTGAGTCAGATGAGGATTAAAATTTCTTCACCAAATAATATCTCAATTAAAACATGAATTAAAGACGAAAAAATAATAATAATGAATTAGTTATTTTAAAAGTTGACAAATTTATTTCATTTGCATTATATGAATTTCTCTTTATGCCCATTAAACTTAATAATATGCTCGTAAATCATAGAAAGTTATTGAAAATTTATGCGAAAACTATAAATTATCTTGAACGAATTATTTTTTTATGTATTCAAATACTGCTGTTGATCTAGATTGAGACATTTATTTATGTCTTTTTTTTTTTTAAAATCTTGAAGGGGTTTTTGACAAAGCAATACACAAGCCATGTTGAGCATATAATTCAATTTTGAACTGTTTTCATTATTGAGACGGGCGAAAAACTTTTTATTCTCAAAGATTACTCCAAATGGAGTCAAAAAGCATAAATTTACAAGAGAAATATTATATGGTATTTTCAGATGATTAAATCTGATTTTACAGATCTCGAATCAATGTTAGATTTTTAGTTACAGGTGAGAAGAAAAAAAAAAAAATTCATGATAATAATTTTTCTCATCCGAATGTGGTAATTGAGGTTATACCATATGTAAAGAAAATTTTTAAATAACAAAATTCCACATACAAAAATTTAATTAGGAGAAATTAATATTTATTAACATACAAGTAAATGAAATTATACAAAATAATTATCGCAATCATAAAATTGAAACACATAGAGGCTTACGTAATAGCATCATCAGATAACTAATCACTTAAATGCCTCAGGTTTGTTTTCTAATGTTTCACCTCATTGGTATATGATTTTTCCCTCTTATTCTGTCTTAATCTCTTTATTACCTTTCTCTATTTGATTTCTTTGGTTCTATGTTATTATTTTGTTGTATAAAATGAGTAGCTAAATTCTAGAATTCTTTTTTAGAACTTTTAGCAAAATTCTAGAATTCTTTTTTTTTTTCTTCTGTATTTTACTGTGTAGGTGCAGAATTGTTCGGGTTTTTTTTTTAGCTACGAGCGTTTCTCACTGCCTTTACTCAGTAAAGTGCATATTTATTTTCTGTTTTAGTCAGTAGTTTTTAAATATTTGGTTTTTGTTTATTTTATTCTATTATGGCTGTTGTCGAGGAGTTTCGCTCTCCTCAAACAGCACAACCATATCTCTCTCCTGCTGACCAATCAACCAGTATGCTTAATTTGATTGACGTTAATACTAACCCGACAGCGTTTAACTTTATTCAAGAAATTGATAAACTTAATATTAGCATTAACAATTTTTTCATCATTCATTGAGTGCGAAAGCCTCAATGATCATCTGAACAACATTGAAAATTGCTTAAAAAATTGAACCTCAAATACCTAATTTAGACCTTTTATACAACTTACGCTTTCTAATATTACCAATAAAAACTTAAGGAAGCAAATGAGTCTCATCTTGCTGAAACTCAATGATTCAAACAACTCGGTAACTACTCCTACTAAAAAGAAAACTTAAGGTCACACAAAAAGGAAAGAAAAAAATTTAGCTAAACGACTAATACCAGTGATCCCACTGTTATCAAGTTATCTTCCAAATTTGCTTGCCTTAACCCCGATGAAAGTCTTGGTCCTAGTGATGCAGACAACATACCTCCTGCTAAAATTGAAGACATTTCAAAAAATGTTGATAAATTACATCTGGACGAAAACAGTATGGACACAGATCTCACTAATGACCAGAATATTGCTTCTTCTTGTCCTGCACCCCATACTACTAAATATGTTCCTCAATTATAATAGACAACATACAAAATTCTACTGAAATTCTTAAGAACTTCAACCAGATTACAAATTCAAAGATTGAAGGACGCCTTACTGGAGGCAAATTAAAAGTTTTTCCAACCACACCTGATGACTACAGATCCATACGGAAGCAAATTGATCACCTGAAACTTAAAAGTCATACATTTGAATTGCCCCAAGAAAAGCAACTTAAAGTTGTAATTCGCGGACTGCCTTCAGATCTCCCAATTGATGTCATCATGCAGGAACTCCAAATCCTCAACTTTCATCCTGAATTCATCACTTCCACTTCGGTACCGGCAATCTACCTCTGTACCTAATAGTTCTACCAAAAAATGAACAAAACAAAAGAATTTTCGAATCTTTCGACCTATCCATCCGACCTAATCCAACCAATTGTCTCTTCCCGCTCATCAATAACTCTTCCTCCTTCTTCAGATGACTTTCCAACTCTTCCTACCCAACCTCTCACCATAACTTCCTCCAATACTCTGCAGGCTTCCACGGAAACGCCTCCAATTCCACTCATTCTGCAACAATTAGTTATTACTTTCAAATCTTTCTGTTTTAATAAATGCTCTTCAAAATCAACCACAATAACATTCAATAGATCGACCAATAATTCTATCTTATGCGTGACATGGAACTCAATAGTCTTAAAGGAAAAATTAATGAATTACAAAATTTTATTTCTGAAAATAAACCTCATGTAATTGCTCTCCAAGAAACACATCTTCGACCAGGCGATTCCTTCAAAATTCCAAATTATATCATATATCGCTCCGATCGTCTTACCCACAGAGGAGGAGGCACGGCTATCTGCATTCATAAAAATATTAATCATCATCAAATTCATTTTTACTACAACCAGCTTTGAAAACTCTGCTATCGTTATTAATCTCAAGAATAACAAAAATTACTGTTGCTAGCATTTATCGCCCTCAATTGGTAGATTCCTCACACAAGAACTTGATACAATAGCGAACTCCAATCAACAAGTACTTCTACTTGGTGACTTCAATTCAAGCATCCTGCATGGAATAATGGACACTTAACAACATAAATGGTTCTATTCTCTTCGATTGGACAAATCTTAATGCATTCAATGTTATTGCTCTAATGATCCCACATATTTCTGCCTTCACAGTCCTTGCAATAGTACTCTTGACATCGCACTTCTTAAAAAATTTAAACGCCGGGCCTGCTTCTTCTATCAACGATCTTTCCAGTGATCATAACCCTGTGATAGTTGAAGTCTCTTATAATTCATTTACGCCCTTCCTCAATAGCATAATCACAACTACCAATTGGAATATTTTTACTAAAATTCTCTCTCAAAGCATTCCTGGTAATCCAGTCATCTCCAATATTCAAGATATTGAAAAAATAATTGATAAATTTAACTATGCTGTTACTTTTGCTATCAACCTTGCTAGCAAATCTAAAAAGAACTCAGTACACCACACCAAAAACTTCCTACTGAAATCACCTCTAAAATTGCGGAAAAAAACAGAATTCGTAAATTATGGCAAGATACCAGGTTTCCTCCGTTCAAGCAATCCGTCAACAAGCTTCAAAAGAAATAAAGCAAATGATTCACAAATTAAAAAATGACAGATGGAATGAATTTTTATTAGGCCTAAATCCAGAAGATAATTTTCTCTTCAAAATTAACAAACATTTTAACAAAAATATCCCAAAAATTCCTCCACTGGTTGGATCCACAGGTCTTATATTCTCATCTTCTGATAAAGCGAATTTTTGCTGAAAACCTTGAACTCTCCTTTCAAGAAAACACTGAGCCTTGCGATTACTCTCAAATTGAGCATGTTGAAGATGCAGTAACTTCCTTTCTAGCTGATCATCAAATTATCATAACAATATTTTTTTTTTCTCCATCTGACATAGTTAACTTAATCAAGAATCTCAACATTCGGAAATCTTCTGGACCTGACAACATTCCAAATAAAGCCTTAATGTGCCTCCCCCTTAATGCCATTACTCATCTTGCAAAAAATCTACAACAGCCGTGTACTAAATATCACTACTTCCCTCCTATCTGGAAAAAAAGCAAATATCATCATGTTCCCCAAACCTGGCCAAGATAGGAAATTTTCTCAAAATTATCGGCCATCAGTCTCCTTAGCTGTGTTTGTGGAAAACTTTACGAAAACTCTTAGTGAGACATATTACTTTTTTTTGCGATAAAAATTTCATAATTCCAGCAGAACAATTTGGATTCCGTCAACATCACTCAACTTGTCATCAACTTCTACGTGTCACCAATATCATCACTGAAGGATATAAATTTTTTACAGGAGGTGTCTTTCTAGATGTCAAAAAAAAAGCTTTCGATCGACTGTGGCACAATGGACTGATCTACAAAATGATCAAACTTCAATTTCCAACTTGGATCACACTTATCATTACAAATTATCTTAAAAATAGAACCTTTCAAGTTCGACTTCATAATGAATTCTTCAAAATCGGTCGTATTTGTGCTGGTACACCTCAAGGAAGCGTGCTAAGTCCTATTCTCTACAATATCTTTACCTATGACTTTCCTCAGTGCACTAACATTTCCACTTGCCTATTTGCTGACGATTCTGCTGCTCTTGCCCAAAGGTGCTTCTATTCTTTATGTCATCAATACTATTCAAAATTTTTTGAATATCCTAGAGGATTGGCTAACTAAATGGCGCATCACAATTAATGTCTCTAATTCTCAAGCTATCATTTTCCGAAAAGGACACGCCAGACAACCATATATTAATCTCTCCCTTTTTGATCAACAAATTGAATGGGCGACTAATATTAAATATCTCGCTTAATTATAGACAATAAACTTACGTTTCGAGCTCATATTCAAAAAATCAAAGAAAAAATGTTGGAAAAAAAATTTTATCTCACTCTACCACTCATTAATAAATTTTCTAAATTAACTTTGTCAAACAAACTTCTTCTCTACTAACAAGTTCTTAGGCCTATCCTTACCTATGCTGCCCCAATCTGGGGTCTAGCTGCACAATCTAACAAGAAATCTGTACAAATTATTCAAAACAAACTTCTTCGTATTATCACTGGAGCACCTGGTTTGTCCGCAACTCTACAATTCATCAAGATTTTTAAAAAATTGACTCTATTGTCAACTATATTACTAAACTTTCTAGAAATTTCTTCAATACCATTGCTACTCACGAAAATCCTCTCATCAAGGCACAAACTATATTTACGCAATTGAATGGAAAAATACAAGTATCCTTTCTCTACTTCTAAATGGAATCGAAGCCTCAAACCACCATAATTTCCTGCTCACTTATCGCTTTTTAGATATTTTACTTCAACGCATATTTACTGATCATAAATTTCTTGTTACGTTTCCATACCGATGATTTACATTTTTTCTTTCTTTCTTCTTTTTTCTCTCATCATACGATTACTATTATCTATTTATCATGACTTTTCTTTCCTACTGCCTTCACATACCATTGAGTAGATGAACGCTTCGCGTTCAGGCACTCGACATCTTTATTCAACAATGATGAAACACATAAGATTCTACGAGTTAACGTTCAGTTCAAACGACGAACCCGTGAACAGAATGAAGCTCCCTAATATCAAGTTTAGTTTTTTTAACTTGCAGAGTAAGAAAAATAATCCATTAAATACTTGTTCGTTTAAAGTCAGGATTGAAAGACAACAGATCTTTTTAAAAGCAAACTCTCGTGAGCTTATGGATTTCTGATCAAAAAACTGTAATTAAATATATGACTTTAATTAATTTTACTTATAATTGGAAATATTTTTAAGGCAGACAAAAGTTCTTTGCAATTTTGTTTTTTCCTTCTGAGCTCTCCCAATTCATTTACCCTGTATACTTAGGTATGTTTTCAATTGTCAGGAGAAATTAACCTCAGATTATATGTGGCATAGGAATTTTCGTTTCGGCATTGCCTGTCACGTTTTAAGCTGATATTTCTCAATGCTGAAATCAATGCGCTATTCATAAGGGCTCTCCAGCTTCTTTAGTTAACATGGAATAGTTCGCATAGTTCCTTATTGCGTTAGTTCAAAAACAAAATATTACATCAAAAAAATATGTTTTTTTTTTAAGAAAAGTTATCTTTTAATAATGGAATTCAAATATGTAGTTTTGTCACTTTAAATAAGTGCTTAATATCTATTTAAAATTTTAACAAATTATAATTTTTGTCAATATTTAAAATTCTTTTTTTTATCTTAAAGAATTTCATATTGCTATTTTGAATATATATACATATTACCATTTGCCTTTATTCATCATGGCATCCTTATAGTTAATACGATTTAAAATGATAAGTGAAATAAAATATATTGGTTCTGAAGGTGGCAACATTTTTAATGCTATTTTGTTGCGCCGCCCTGGCAACTCTCTTTCAGGGTCAGGGAATTGAACAAATTTAAAGAGGTCAATTAAAAGTTTCATGCATTTATCTTACTTAATTAATCTCAATAACGAATAATACCATATAGAAATCATATTCCTGAAAACCTATAACTCCTATTCCTTTGAAGTGATTACAAATGGCTGACACAGAGAAGCTAAATATTGACAGCATCATCGCTCGATTGTTGGAAGGTATGCAAAAGTTATTTTTAAATTTTCAACGGTATTTTCGTGTATTTCTAATTAAACCATTATAGTTATTCAATATTTTAGCCTCAACATATGTTTAGTTATGAAGTTTCATATTCAAAAGCATGGTAATAGGGTAAAATATTTATATCTGATTAATACGCATACAATCAGCAGATATGTGGAACCATGAATTGTTATCGTTTTGAAAACACTTATTGTTATTTGTTGGTATAATTGAATTTTCGTCGTTCTAATTATTTATAATTTATTCTCACCTATACCAAGTACATATCTTTTCAAAATTAATAAAATTATCTGCCATTTATTGAAGATTTGAATATATTTAATAAGATATTTGTATCAATTCTAGTAATTATTTGGTTATAACAGAATTTAAAATAATTTTTTACTGCTTATTTGCCTTTTGTATTTTACCATTATGAAAAAAATTAAGAGTATTAAAGTTTAGGGATCCCCCCCCTTTAATTGAACATTGTCAATAATTGTCAAGTTTGTGATAAATGGAAATTGAAAAATGAGTGATATTATACTTGTTTTATAAATAAAGTTTGAGGCCTCTGAAATTTGTATTGTTATTAACTGTTAAGAAAAAGTATGTCCCTAATTATGTAATAAAATGGCTCATTTTTTTCTTCCTATGCCTTTTCATTCACCTTTCATTAAGGATTTCTGATTTATTTAGGAACATATGCTTGAAATCCAAAAATTTGATATAACATTCCTAATTAACTTATACTTTTGAATTTGTACTATAATTTTGGTAAAGTTGTTCAACTAATCATTAGCATCCCTATTGATCATAGATGAAGACTATGCAACAAATGTTGTCATCTTTGATTTTCAACTTTCTAATTTTAAAGCAGAAAAAATAGTCAGACAATAGTTTAATATAAAAAAAGAAACTCGTAAATAGTAAAACTTATTCAGTGTTTTCTTAATTTTATACAAATAAAATAAAACTTGCATCAATTTGCAAGTCTAGATTCAAGGTCTTAGTCAGACCTTTATTTCTTTCCTTAACAAGAGTTTATTGGCTATCCAGATACGAACCATTGCTTTTAGGAATTAATTATTGGGATTTCCATAATTATCCATTTTGAAATTTCTCTTTACTAAATAGCTGGGGCTATTAGAAAATTCTGATTTACTTGCGGCTATTAGAAAATTCTGATTTACTTGTACAAACAAATAATTTTTGGTTTGAATGTTAAATTATTAAATAGAAATCATTAGACATGTTATTATGTGTAGCTAATATGTACACACACACACATGTATATACATACAGTATATATATCAACCAAATATTAAAAGCACTGTATAAATTAATTTAATGTCGCTTAACAAATTCTTTCTTTCATTACATTGTTTACACATCAATGGAATAGATGATAAATACTTTTTTTTTTTTCTCTTGTGACGTACACAAGTCTATATCTCTGCTGTATTTTTAGTATCAAAAATAATATTGCCCCTTAATTACTATATTAAAATGTTGTTTGCTCTTCATTTTTCATGACATATATATTTTAAATGAAATATTGTTTTAGTTACTTAATTCTTTTTATTTGAATTTAGTCCGAGGATCACGACCTGGCAAAAATGTACAGCTGAGTGAAGCAGAAATTCGAGCTCTCTGCTTGAAATCTAGAGAAATATTTTTGAGCCAGCCTATATTGTTGGAATTGGAAGCTCCCTTAAAAATATGTGGTAATTATGCAATATATATGTATTCTTATATAATTTTTTGGTGTATTTTTTGCCATTTTTTATTAAGATTTGTACAAAAATAGCCAAAATGAATAATTTAATAATGAACTCTTCATTAACTTTTTTTTTTTGTTATAAAATTGAGGAATAGAAGTATGTTAATAATTCAGTAAATTTAAAAAGGTAAATTATTTACCGTAAAGTTGGTAATTAATTTTAAAAAGCTTGTTCATATATTAGTTATTAGTTTATCCTATATTATTTGTTAAAAATTTTAAAAATGCAGCTTCTTGCATGTTTATTAGTCATTGCAGCCATTTTTGCAGTGTTTTTTAACTCACAAAATGGTTTAAATTGTTTTGAATTTAATCTTTTAAACTTTGAAATACTCGTGCTTATATCAAATAAACATATTTCAGATTAAAAAAAAAAATTTCTGTTAAGTAAGCTATTTTGTTTAAGTTCAAGGTTTTGATGCATAGAGCTCTTGTTAAATATCTCTGACCATTAAAAAAAATGCTTTGTTCTCTTTTACCACTTTTAAAATTCAAGTTAGTTGTTGCAATAATTTGTTTTTGGTACAGGTTATATCAATCAGATCCTTATACTTAAATTGTTTCAATATTTGTGACTTCAGCTTATCTTTGTGGCAAACATAATATAAAAATTTCTGATGCATAAAAATTTGGAGCTGCATTTAAACAGAGAAGAGCTGTATATGTCCACCGTTGGTTTATCGTTTTTTTGTTTATAATTTATAATTTTTAACTGAAGGACAAGATCTATTATAATCCATGGAGAATTGTCTTTAACATACCTTGTACTAAAATTTCTGTCTTTATGCCCAGGTTAAGATTTTAAACTAATTTGTTATTTATGGATGGCATAATAATAAAAAGATATATCAATTTTAAGAAAGTATATAATTATACTAAGAAAAGTAATAAGTGGACATATTTCATACAAATAAAAAGTTAATATAAATAATATCAATAAAAAGCTCTATTGAGATGCCAGAGAAGGATTCTCAATATAAAAATGTTACTTTCAATTTTAATCTGTTAATATGATTCTCAAGGAAAGAAGAAAATTATGGCAATTTATAAAATTTTTTTTTTTTTTTTTTAAATTTATCATTATTAATTAATTTGGCTCTTTGTGAAAGCATTTTCAGCCTTTATCTATGACTTCATTGTACACTTTTTTTTTTTGTTTTTAATCAATTAGACTTGCCAACATATATATCTGCATCACATTTTGCGTCCTTTTATAAAAATGATTTCTAAAATTGTAGCTTTCTCACTTTTCTTTGTTTTTAAGATTAATTTCTCTTGTAGATAATAGATCAAACTCAAGTACAACAAAAAATATTGTTGGGTGGTAGTTAACATAATTTTTATTTAACTTAAAAAAAAAAAAATTGAATTCCTTAATGCATTTTTTAACATAATCCATAAATTATGATGTTTTATTATTTAAGAATAGGCATGTCTGTTCAAATCTTTAAAAAGAGAAAAAATGTTTCATCAAAGAAATTTTATATTAAAATTTATAATAATTGTTTTTGTAATCTAATGAATGTATCATAATTTTTTTTTTCTTTAAATATTTTGAAAGACTAAATAGCAATAAAATTAAAAGTTAATAAATTTTCTTGGAAAAAGTTAATAAATTTTCTTTCCTGGAATTTTTTGAAATGATATAGTTATTCAAAGTACACAAAAACTAATTTTTTTCTTTAGTCATTATATAAGACAACTTAAATAATTAATACATTTCCTTAACAAATTTTATAAGACTAGTGAAGTAAACATGTTTATTTAGAAATAATTATAATACAATGATATAAAAAAGTTAAGCTGAAAATCTATAGGGAGAAATTAACCTTAGAATGTTTGATATTGTTTGATAAATTTAATGCAGATAAATATTTACAATCATACCAGTAATATAGATTTTACTTTGTTCCATGTGTGATTATTTAATTTGTTCTAATTAATTTGTATTTGCAGGTGATATTCATGGGCAATATTATGATTTACTACGTCTATTTGAGTATGGTGGCTTCCCTCCAGAAAGCAATTATTTATTTTTGGGTGATTATGTGGACAGAGGAAAGCAGTCCTTGGAAACAATTTGTCTTTTATTAGCATATAAAATAAAATATCCAGAAAACTTTTTTCTTTTGAGGGGAAACCATGAATGTGCAAGCATCAATCGTATCTATGGTTTTTATGATGAATGTAAGTGTATTTACTGCATCTAAATAATAGTTTATCTAATCTTAAGTCTAAATTTTACTATTTTTAATCCCTTAATGTTTTTTTTTTATTAGGTAAAAAGAAGATATAATATAAAATTATGGAAAACATTCACAGATTGCTTCAATTGCTTGCCAGTAGCTGCAATAGTTGATGAAAAAATATTTTGCTGTCATGGAGGTAAATTTAACTTTTAAAAAATTCATAATTTTATTAAAATTGAAAATTCATAGTTTCATAAGAAGTGCTTCTAAATTTCTTAATAATTTACTTCTGGAAATTGATTATTTTTTATATAAACATTAAAATAAAATATTTTCTGTGAAATTAATAGAAAGTTTTTAAAAGGTAGTAAATGTTGAGTTTAGATTATTTCATTCAAAAGGAATTCCAATATTGAAACTAGCCTAATTTGTTTGATATAGTCAAATGGAAAATATGTGCAAAACACATGAAGATTTTTTTCCCCTTGTAATTTACATGCTCTTTCAAGAAGTTTAATTTAAAAATGTAATTGAGTCTGAATTTTCTTTTTAAATGCAATATAGATATTCATTTAAAAATTAATTCTTGATCAGTATAAGTGTATGTTAAAGAAGTTATGATGCTTGTAAATTAATTCTGTCTCGAAGCTATGCGTAAAATCAGAGTTATTGGCACAGGTTTTAGCATTCTACTATCTTATTTGAAGAAACAGCAAGTTCACTGCTTTGGGGGTTGGTCTGTCTTAAAAATTTTAAGCAAGCCTCTATATTTACCTTAATGTATTAAGGCAGAAATCGTATTATTTCTCATACTTAAAAGAAGTGGCTGCTTTTCAAAATGGTATGTATATATTTATTTTTTTTCATTTTTATTTCTTTTGTAATTTTTAAAATTAAATTGATTTTTTTTTTTTTTTAAAAAGGTTTAAGTCCGGATCTGCAATCAATGGAACAGATTCGCCGTATCATGCGTCCTACAGATGTTCCAGACCAGGGTCTGTTGTGTGACCTCTTGTGGTCTGATCCGGACAAAGATGTGATGGGCTGGGGAGAAAATGATAGAGGTGTTTCTTACACATTTGGAGCAGATATTGTGGGAAAATTCCTGCACAAGCATGATCTTGATCTCATATGCAGAGCCCATCAGGTAATTGTGAAGTATTTAATAATGGCATGTTGTCTAGCTGTAATTCATAAGTTGCTTATTTCTCAATTTCGTGTTTTAAAGATTTACAATGAATATTTTTAAATTAGTTGTATTGTCCTATTTAAATGTTAGCTTTTGATTTTTGAAGGACTTGTATTGCTCTTCATAATTAGTGATAAAAATATTTCTAATTATTAAATGCATGATTTTTCTTGTTAATTTCCTTAGTAGATTAAAGTTTACTAATATATGTTGCATGATCTTAGGATTCTGAGGTGTGGAAATAGATATCTATGCTGATATAGTCTCATTTGTGTACCTAGTTGTATTGCACATTTGTTAATATACAAGTAGAAAAGAGGTTAGATTTCTGTTGGTTAGCTTTAATCAGCTTTCAAAAGCAAGTACTGTGCTTGTTATGACATTGTTAACAATCCTATGCTTTCCTGACATTTCATCTTTATGACATGCAATTGCTGGACAATTACCATTGAAAGTTATTCTTATGTCCTTTAAACTGGTAAGGCTAGATTTTATTCTCTGAAGCAATGAGTTTGTATTTATTAAAAAAAAAAAAAAAAATTTCATATTGAACCTACAAGTTTCAACTATTCTGATGATTGATCAATGAATTGAAATCTGTAGTACAAAACCCATAATCTTTTTTTTAAAATGAGTTCCATTTTTTTTAAGTCATAGTATGAATTATAAAGATTTTTTATTATATTTTCTCTTGTAAGTTTTTTTTTTCTGCATTTAGTTTTAGTTAGTTTCATTATTCCTTCATTTTGAGCAAGGACTATACATACATCTCAAATAAGTATTCTTATGTCCTTGAATTTGATTTTACTAAGTATTTTTTTTAATAACAAATCATGATGAAATATAATTTAACTATCTACTATCTATTTTAATCAATTTTTAAAATACCTCTAAACATCTTATGTTAATTGAGATATTAAAACAACTTTCTGTATATGTTGGATTTTTGGTTGCTAACTTTAAATTTTAAGGGGGAGGGCAGAAAAGAATTCATAGCTAAAATTCTTAGAATTTAATTTTTAAGGTCTTAAACCGGCAATAATTTAGATAATTATTTTGACCTATACGATTCAAATAAACAATGTGCTGGTTTTTTGCATTCTTGTTTTTATCTGTAATTTTTGTTATATTACTATTTTTAAGCTTTGAGCTCTATTATGTTTTATCTGTTATTTAAGATAAGTTTTTCTTAAATATAAATTATCAGTGTAATATCACTTACTTAAGTTTTTAAAATCTAGTTATAATTATTATGTGATATTAACAATTATATATACAGAAAAAATAATTCATGTGATATGTATTAATTTAAAATATTTAAGTTTAGAAATTTTATGATATTGTTGTGGTATTTGATATTTATAAACACTAAAGCTTTAGAACAGCTCATCACATTTTAAATTTCTGTGCTGGTTTAATGATATTTTTAACCATGAATCTTTAAAAAAATTGAAATTTTTAAAGTTTAATTTTCTTCAATTTTTATTTGACTCTTTATAAAATATTTAAACTTATTTATGTTTTGATTTATTTATTTTATTAAGTTTTTTAAAATCCTTAGTACATATATTTGTTCTGTGTATATTTTAATATTTGGTCAGTGGCATTCTACTGTTATAAATCAGAATTCATTATTTTTTTATATGTCCATATTTTTTATGCATGTATCAGGATAACATGTATATGATATTTGTTAAAAGTGTAAGAATGATGATTCATTTCTATTAGTTTGTATTTTTTCTTTTAATTTAATTATTTGAAATGCATTCTTTTTAGGTTGTAGAAGATGGTTATGAATTCTTTGCAAAGAGACAATTGGTGACATTATTTTCTGCTCCTAATTATTGTGGTGAATTTGATAATGCTGGGGCAATGATGAGTGTGGATGATACTTTAATGTGTTCGTTTCAGGCAAGAAACACATTTTTAAATTTGAAAAAATTGGTTATTTATTCTAAAAGCTATAAAAGTATATTCATATGATTGTATAAGACAGGGTACACTTTCAATATTCTGTATTCATTAAGCAATTAAGATGGGAATTTTTGAGATTCTTATTTATTAGTAGCTGATTGAATGCTGCTGATAGTTTGTAGACTAGGTTGCAATCTGGTAACATCCTGACATAGCTAAGAATTGCTTTACTTTTAATATACTAAAGGTATTTTTTTTAAATTAAGCATACTTTATATAGTATATGTTTTAAAAAATAAAGTATGCAATTATTTTCATTTTGTTTGATCATCATAGATACATCAATATTACTGTAATTTATTGCTTGCATTGAAAGGAATGTATATAAGAAGGAAAGATGGGATAGATAGAATATAAGAAGAAAAAGATGGATAAAAAATTGGATCAAAAATTCATAGTATATTTAACTTGTAAATACCAGCTTATTTAAATAAGTTGAGTAACAAAAAATTTAACATGTGGTTAAAGACAAAACATGAATTTCAAATATTATATTCACGCAATGAATTTGTATAAGTATACCTTTCATATTTTAAATTTTTCTCCACAGAAAAAAAAAAAAAAAAAGTCATTAAATCTTGATGACCATTTTGAGCTCCTCTATTTTCCTGTACATACAACTGGCATTCTTATGAAAATATTTTACAATGAAATAATGGCTTATTTAAAACAAACTCAATATAAATATTTAAATAACATGTTTTTAATGTTTTCACAAATTATTTGTTCTTTATCTGTAAATACCTCAAAGTTATGTGTACCCCAACTTAAACAAAATTGCTTTAGTCAAATTTGCATAAGTTGGGGTATAACTTACATATAAATTTTGTTAAACTCGAAACAAGTTGAATCTTTTAGTTGCTCTGTAATTTTCTACTCCTTAAAATACTCAAACTATTATTTTTAAGGCAGGCTACTTCATAAAATTTTAATATTTCCAAATTTTATTAGACCCATGAAAAATTTTACAATGCAGAGAAATAAATGCTTGTCAATAAATATTGGTTATGTTAAAAAACTTTCTACAGTCAAAACACACTAAAATAAAATAAATCTATAAGAAAAATTTAAACAAATTGAAAAGAGATTAATAAATATGTTGAAAAGAAAGAGCCATGACTGAGAATTAAAGCATAAACACTAATTGTGAATTAAATTTCCTTTTGTTGTTTTTGTAATCAATAGACAAATTTATTGAATGACAAGGTAGTTTCTATAGTGACAATATTTTGATTGGTAAAGCCAAAATTGTTAAGAAAATAAATCTTGAGGAAACAAACTCAAAGTAAATGCTGAAGAGAGTTAAATAAAGTTATAAAAGGTTTGAGTTTAAAAATATAACTTAATATATGGATTTAAAAACCGATGTTTTGAATAAATAAGCTTAAGATAATTGAAAAGGAAAATTAATTTGATGTGTGTTACACTTGATGATTACTTTTATAATATGCTTCCTAGCATAATGGTTGGATCATTTATCAAGATAATTATTTTACTATGTCATTTTCTTATGCAATTCTACTAACTTTTTGATCTTAAAAATCACAGTGCTTTAGTTTTTTCACATTTGTAATTTTTTAAAAATGAATTCAATAAATTATCTATGGTATAGTTAACTTTAGGTGCTGTTAAGTAATATTATATACAACAAAAATTACATTTTACAGAAATGATAAGTAGTTAACAAATACAAATCGGATTATAATTCAGTTTAAGTAAAATTGTTTTCAGGATGATAAATAAATTGTAAATCTTAGGAAGAAATATGCAGTTTAATCTTATTTCAAATTATGTTACATGTTAATTGTATATAAATATGCTGATGTATTTTTGTTACTCTTCAGATTTTAAAGCCTGCTGACAAAAAGAAGTTCCCATATGGTCCAATGAATGCAAATCGTCCCATTACTCCACCTCGAGGGCAGGTGAACAAGAAAAACAACAAGAAATAGTATCATTTAAGTTTTTGGTGATATTGCGCATTCAGTGCAGCAAAAAACACACACAAAAAATATTCTTCCTAAATCCTGATCTTGAGTCCAAGTTGTCTGCAGGTCAGGCTGTAAAAAGAAAATTTTCCTTGAAATATCAGTCCACTTATGGAGCTACAATTAATTTTGAGAAAAAAAAAAAAGCTAAATCTGTACTTGTACATTTTGGTACTGTACATACCAATGCATATGTTTTACATACAATATGTACAAAAACAATACTTTAGTGTATCTCCGATTCTTTTTGTTTTGTGTTTTTTATTGTGTGCTTCATTGTTCATGTATCTTCATTTACTTTTGTATCTCAATTCAGTTTTTTTGATTAATTGGCCTTTTTTTTTTTTTTTTTTTTTTTTTTCATTCATTGACACCATGTTTCTCACTAAAATTTTTTTTAAAGTTTTGTTCTGTGTGAAACTATGTTCCGAGGCTTATAATAAAATAAACGATACATATATTGTGGGGTGACAATTTTAAACTCTTCAACACTATGCAATTTAAAGTATGTGTGTGTGAGTGTCCAGATTTCCTATATAGTTATACCTATGCAAATTTAGTGTCTAGAACTTGAAAATGCCTTAATAACTTCAAACATTTTTTATCACATAAGTATAAATATTTAATGATAATGCAGATATTTTTCTTTATTTTCTAGAAATCAACTGCTTTATTCTGTATTAAGATTTTATAACTTTCACATCACAGTCACCAGAATATGCAATACTCATTCTTCATTTTTTAATGATTTTTTTAGTTAATTTTGTAATGATTTAATTAATTTAAACAGTCAAACAGCTGTAATTAGTAAAGTTTCTTTTTTTCTTAGTCTAATTAAAACTACTTAATGAAGCTGTTATGGTGCAATAAGTCACACAAACATTATTATTTGACCACATATTTTTTATTTATGGTTTGATAACTACACTTAATGATACATTAAAAACTTTTGTTTTTCATTTAAGTAATTCTTGGATTGCATTTCAAATTAACTCATTAAATTTTGCATTTTAATGAATTTTTTAGAATTGCAAGCATTAAAAAAACTTCAACCAGTTTATATTTGATACATTTTTAAATTTTATCTCGACTACTTGACATATCTATTTTGTATTTTTATCATTGACCAAATATATGTTGGTATTAATAGATGTCTGTTTCACTTTTTGCATTGCTTTTTACCTGCGTATTAAAAAAACAATTGTTAATTTTAAAACAAGTTTTCTATAAGACAGATTTGTTTAAAAAAACAAAAAAACAATGCCTTTAAGTTATAAATCTGCAATGTATTAAGGCTAATCAGAAATAGTAGAGCTTTTCTTTCAATTATAATTTTTTCATGTAAATGTTTTATATTCATGTTAAATTTTTTCTCCCATCTTTATGAACACCAGTGATTCTTTACCTATTTTTAAATCTTCTTATTCAACACTTGTTAAAAATCGGCCTTCTTTCCCTTTAATTGACAAATACATAAAAAAATTTCTTTGTTATGCAAAGCTAATGAGATATAGTCTTGCCATCGATAGTGTGGAAAATTGACAAGTGATCAATTCAGATTTAAAAAAAAGCTACAGCATAGAGAAGAAAATGTCATTTAAGAGGGATTTTAATTGGAATAAAAATTTTAGATTGCATGATAAAAGAAAAATTAGATGAAAAAAAAAAAAAAATTCCACACTACTTAGCATATATCTGACAAATCTATTTTTGCTGTCAAATGGGATGTTTATCATTCCATGCTATCTCTGGTCAGACTATACATTTTTATTTACAATACCTTATATGGTTTTTGTGAATCTTGAATTTCATTTTGTCTATCAGAAGACTAGAAATTCCTTTCTTTCCTGAAAGATTAGTAGTTTAAAATTAAAATATTTTTGAGTTAAAAAGTCTGTTTAACTCAAAACTCTGTTTAAAATTAAAGTATTAAACTCATTGTAAAAATCAGAATTTTTACAATTGAAATTTTTGACTTAGGGGATTTTACTCATTACTTTAGTTTATAATACTTTATATGTTGTAATGCCTTTCATAAGTGTATTTAAAATAATTATAATGGTAATATTTTTCCATGATATTAAAAATACAAGCATTTTAATACTATTTGCTTTATTTGTCTACATTTTAAGAATGAGGAGTAGCTAAGTATGTCATTTTGCTTTGCATTGAAAGTTATGTACATTATTAAAGTCTAATTAGATGTAACACAATGAATTTCTTTAAAAATTGCATTATCTATTTTACTGTTGGGTTTAATGATATTTTTAATATGCATGAATTCTAACTAAGATAATGTAGGACTAAGTTATTTTGATGAAATCTAAATATTGTTTTATGCTGTTAAAGGAATTATGTGATAATTCATTTAAATTTATTATGTTAAGCATTTATAAAGTTTCAAGCAATAATGTTTATACCTGTACAATGCCTTCTATGCCAATGATGCACCATCTCTTTTTGTCGAAGTATTATGAAACTTTTAAATAAGCAGTTTTATTTTTATGCAATTAGAACCATTTAAGTAATTTATTTTATAGAAGACATTTATAAAATTAAAAGGAACAATCGCGCACAATTTTTTTTTTTCGTAACAAATATAATTCAAAATTTTTTTGTAAGATTGATTTTTTTTTTGATATCTTAGCATTCATTTTAAGATACATTTAAACTTTGTTTTAAAACAAAAAAGGACACAATACATTTCTGTATTTTTTTTTTTTTTTTTATTTAGAGCATAATGTATTCTGTATTTTCATCATATGTTTGAACTGTTCATTTAAGCAAAACTTCTTTCCCTTTTGCTATTTATTACAAAAAATTTTTTTTTATAAATGTAATAACTTAGTAAAATAAATTATGGAAAATTATTTCAAAATTTTGTATTTATTTAATTTTCATTTGACATAAACAAATATTTAATCAATCAGTTTTTATGTTAATTACTCTAAATTTGGATTTTAATATGAAAATTCTACAAATGATTAATATCATAATTTATTTTATCTATAAATTACAGATTATATGTTACAAAAGCTTAAAAATTGAGTTCAAATTACAGGCCTCTGTGTATGGTCTATGCAATTTTTTTTTTTTTTTTTTTTCAGAAGGAAATTTGATAATAAATTTTATAAAACTACGACGCAAAATGCTTTTTGATAGCAAAAAATTGTTTATTTTTCACTCGCATAAATTCTTGAGCAATCTTTCAAACCATAAAAAAAAATATCGCTGATGAAAAGGAGTCATTTTATGCATTATATATGCCGAGGTATATAAAAAAAAAAGCATATATTGAAGTTGTAGATAAAAACTGAATGCTTTGCATACGACTGAATAATTGTGATATTGATCATCTCTTACAAAATGAAGATTGCAAATTGCCAGAAAATGTTTTTTTCCATAATTCCTAAATGTGTATCTTTAATGTTTCCAGTATATTTAATTTATTTAAGTTTTTTTATATAATTGTGACATCATAAATGCTTTTTAAAAGTAAAAAAATAAATATTTTGTTAGTTTCATGCTACGGAACTGAATTGGTATACGATACATAAAAAAAATGTATTATACAAAGTCCTTTATTTTTTTGGACCGAAAATACTACAGTACTTGCAATTTCTTTTGGAAGATGTTTTATTGTATATATTTTCTATAATATATATATTATTTAATAAAATAAACAAAACATTTAAAATATTAAATTCTTAACTTAAATATCAATACAATGATAGATATTAAATTACACTCAAATGTATTTGAGATATTGTCCATATTTCTTTTATTTAGTGGATAACCAGTTTTAATTTCTTGTGAAATATTGTTATGTACCCTTTGAAAATGAATTGAGTAGATAAATTCTACTTTTCTATTCTTTACATAAAGTCTAAAATAAAACTAAAAATCACTAATCTCTGTATGTCTAGATCCACATCTCATCCATTTTAATATTATTCAATTGTAATTTTAAAAAAGTATTTTAATTTCTTAAAGTTATTAGATATGTGTAATGGAACTTGACTGCTATATGTCGATATCAATATTTGAAACTTTGTCATAACTGTTGAAGAATCATATGTGAAAATCTTGGTTAGTTTTTTTTTTTTTTTTTTTTTTTTAAACTTTTCAAAAGGTTTGAATATTTATATTTTCCTGAACTTTTTTTCAATAGTTCTGCAATTAGTTAAATTTTTAAAATTACAGGGAAGTTAAGTGGTTAAAACACCTCTAATTACATATATCCTTATCTGTTGCCTAATATAAATCACTTTGCTGTGAAGCCAGTAACTATCCTAGTCTGTTAAGATAAAATTTTTAATGTTGCCATAACTTGAAATTTTCTGTTTTGCAAAATTACAAATTGTTTAAAAAAAAAATTAATGACCATTTTATAACAATGAATAAGTACATTGCTTTGAATACATCTAGAACTTTAAGAAAGAAAAAGAAACTTAAATGAAGATTGTAATTTAAAAGAATAATTAAATTGTTTTTGAGAGGTCTAAAATGTTTGAAAAACTAATGTTTAATATATGAGAAAACATATGTAAAATAATCTAATTCTGATTATATGAAGTATAATATTGAGGTCATTTTTAAAAATTGTATTCTAGGTTAATCTGTAGGTATGTTTTACTACTATAAATCATAATTTTGAGTCCTTTTCTTATAAAATATTATCCAAAAGCAGAAGTATCAAACCATAACCCACAAGGCAAACAGGTTTTGAATTCTTCCTGGCATGTTAATTTTTTGAATAATTTGTAATTATTTTATTTACTAAAGAAAATAACTTACATTTACAATTTATAGAATTTAATTTGCCATTGTAAAAATAAGGGATATAGTTGGTTTTTTCATTGTTTGCAGTTTTATGTCTGAATATTTTAATGATAATGAAAAAAATTAAGCAAATGATAATTTAAAAAAAAGGTCATTTTAAGAAAGAAAAATATTTTGCTTTTAAATTCAAATCACTTTGTGTTTTTTTTTATCTTAATGCAAATATTTATTAATTTTAATGTGAACTAGATAAGAACATTTTTTTTTTCCAATTCGAAGTGTAATATTTAACTAATTCTTCATTAAAGGAATGTAAACGAATATTATAAAAATATGCTTGTTTTCGATGCATATGCATATTATTTTGATAACAAAAAAAAAAAAAATCTTGACACAAATTTTTTTATTTTACAAAAGTTACTGTTTTTTTTTTCAAACATCTTTGCTTTGTGGAACAATCTGCATTTTCTTGATTCAAAAACTTTGAAGATCTTCACTTAAGAAACAATAGAACAAATAAAATTTGTGAAGAAATGGTCACAATAAATAAAAATTTTTTATTGTTAAAAAAATCATTATAACCAATTTGGCTATGATAAGAAAATTGTCTATTTCTTTGTAAGTTTGGTTATCTAACAATATTTAAAACATTCTGAAAATTAGATTTGATAAGCATTCATTTTATTTTATCAAAAGAATTATTTTTAATTTCATGTAAAAATTCATTTTTCATTAACAATTGCTATTTTTTTTTTTTTTTTTTTTCCCCCATTGAGACTGAAATGATCATAGGAGAAAATTAATTTTTGTCAAAAGTGTTTTACTTAAATAAATCTTGAAAGAATAAATTTTTACCACTAATAACTAAGTTTAATATGATAGTCTGCAAACGTCACAAAATAAATTATTCTTTAAACAATTAAAATCCTTTTTATTAATTTAACATGTTCGGGATCATGGATGTACTGGATTATCGAGTACTGATATAGCTATAGGAGGGAGGCATATCAAAGATAAAATACTAGATAAAAATTTAAATGATTCAAACATGTACATATTACACAAGAAATGTACTGAAACCAAAACTGACAATTACTATAAACACTGTGAAAAAATGCGAGCAGTATTATATCTCCAATTGGCGGCCATGGTCAACAAACGCCTGAATCCATACGAAAAATATCCGAAAGCGAAGGTTCGATCAGTGCCGTATTATATAATATGCCGAACAATCGAATGCTAAATTAAAGAGAGGTTATTATACATGTTTTGTTCAGTGTACTTACTAACACAAAATATACCCCAATTTATTATTCACAGAATTTTTCAATTAAATTATAAATTTAATGAGAATTTATTTTATTTATTCAATTTTAATTTCCTTTATTCTTGGTGATTTATTTTAAAATTCATAAAACTGCCATGTTAAATAAGATTTCTTGCGGTGTTCATAACGGTTAAATCTTTAGTTTATTACAAATTTACTGTATTTAACATCACTCAACTTCTATGCTAAGATTTCTTAATCATTTTCATGTTAGTATTTATGCAATCATATTTCATTTCTTATCCATTCATGTGTTCAGTCTCATTATTCATTGATGCTAAATCACATAAAGTTTGTTATATTTCGAAAGATATATTCTCAAAAACATCAATTTTGTCCTCTTAACGATCCTTAATATCCTTCAAAATGACTAATTTCGATGTTCCCTTTTGATCAACCAGTGCCGCCATTTTTAATGCTATTCTGCAATATCCAACCGAGTATACAAAATCTTCCTTTTCTTTTTTTTTCACAATTAAAATCACTTCCATTAGGCTAGAATCATACTAAAATGTACCACCGAATGCTGTATATTTATCTCCAAATGACTTCCACAATACCCACAAGCTTGCTGTTTTAAATAAGATTAATCTTACTGCCACAAAATCATAGGAATATTTAGATATGACATTTTGATGTTTGTGTTTGACCAACATTCTTTCACCAATATACTCAGATTGATTCAGTTTTGATATCTTTTATAAACTCACTTTCATGGAGTTCTCTCTATGGAAAACGTGACTTAGTTTTTTTAGACAATAATCCCATAAATAAATTAATCCATCGTTCACAATGTCGAGTCAGTAGGTTCTTCCAGATGACCTTCCAATTCCACAGAATCATTCTGAGAAATATCTTTCATTTCATTTCGGTCAATGTTGTACAAGACATTCAGGCTGTTCAAGTGTTTATCGAAAAATTTCTTCTCACATGGCTCGTTGCAAGGTGTCCAGAAGGTGGACAGCTCCTTTTCGAATTCCGACAACTTAACCGTCGGTTCTGCTTGATCCCACTTGAAGACGAATCCAGTCACGGGTTCGAACACATCACCTCCTCCTCCTCCACCGCCTACGACAGCATGAATGGGGGATTTGGTGCATCCCAGTTTAGTAATGGAATTCGATGTCGTCTGTAGAATCTTCTGGGTTTTGCGTTGGAGTGCATCCGCCAATCGTTTCAATATGCTCCTGTTCAACGTGGCGTTGAGGCTGCCTGTAGTATGAGAGCCAGATTCCGCATCGTGGTGGTTTGAAGATTTATTGGACTTGAACTCTGGAGGTAGTGTGGTGTCTTGATAGTCCAAATCGTTGTCGTTTATGATTTTGGTCCGGCCGATTTCGACTTCCTCGGCTATGGTGGCAAGAGGACGGTCTGTAAAATCTGGAAACAACCAATAGGAAAGGAGGCCGCCGATGAAACAGAGAACTCCACCCATAGCCAAAACGACAAATTGGGAATGGGTATCCTGCAAAAAAAAAAAAAAAAAAAAAAAAAAGGATTAATTATTAGTCGTGCATTACACAATATGCATCGTATTCAGATATTTCTTTGTATGCTCCCCTCATTATTTATTATAAAAATATCAACTATACAAAAATTGCTTTAGTTTATTATTAAGATTAATTTTATTGATAATACAGCTTTGGCTAAAAGTATGAATTATTAAAATATATTTTAAAATAAGTTCTAAATCAATTATTTTTTATCATTAATTCAAATATGTAGTTTGCGGATATCAGGTTTCATTGGCATTGGCTTGTGGCAGCATTAACTATTTTGTGTATGCTACATACTATTGTGATCATCATCACATTAACAAGCCCTTTGTGGGCATTGGCCTTCTTCAGAAGTTTCTCCTGAAGAAACTTCCACCCTCCTTCCAGCAATAGATTTGCAATTTTTGCTTAGAATACGGCAAGATCTTTATCTAGGCAATCCTTTCTTTTTAACAGGTGGGCTGAAATGTTCATAGGCTGACACATAGATGGAGCTACTAGTATTAAATCCCTATGATTTTTAGTTAGCCCCTAATCTTCAAAAAGACACGTGTATAAATTTGACAGCTGTTGCACTATTAGTATGTGAGTTATAACATTTTTAGTGAAGCAACTTTTGTTAGTTTGAAAAAATGGATAAAAAGGAATTTCGTGTGTTAATAAAGCATTGCTTTTGGCAAAAAAAACCGGCGAAAACATCAAAAAAAACAACAAAATAATTTCTGATAACCGTAAAGTGAAGTTGTCTGAGATAGCTGAGACCCTAAAGATATCAAAGAAACGTGTTGGACACATCGTGAATGAATATTTGGATATGCGAAAGCTCTGTTCAAAGTGGGTGCCGCGCGAGCTCACAATCGACCCAAAACAACAACGAATGGATGATTCTAAGCAGTGTTTGGAGCTGTTCAATCGTAATAAACCCGAATGTTTGAGTCGATAAGTGACAATGGATGAAACATGGCTCCATCATTTCACACTGGAGTCCATTCGACAGTCAGCCGAGTGGACTGCACGTGAAGAACACTAAAAATGCTATAACTCACATACTAATGGTGCAACAGCTGTCAAATTTATACACGTGTTTTTGAAAGTTAGGGCTAACTAAAATTCATATGGATTTAATACTAGTAGCGCCATCTATGTGTCCGCCTATGAACCTTTCAGCCCATCTGTTAGGTCGTTAAATAAATCCTCATTTCTCAAAATTTTGAAAATTTCCGAAGAAAAGTTGTAGTTTTTAAGGTATGTCAAATTTGGCCAATCATAATAAAAAAGCCTATAAAACTAAATGATTTAACCATTTGAATTAAAATTCGTTTAGATGAGAGATAGAAAGAGAAAAAGTAAACAATTTTTTTTATTGAATTTTGTTTGTAAATGATAAGAATATTAAACTTATTTTAAAAATCGTTTGCAGAGGGCAGTGTTTATTTTTTTTTCTGCAAACGATTGTAAAACTGTATTTATTTTAAAATAATTTCAGAATAAGTGTATTTTCGAAGTATCTCTTATGCTCTTATTCTTTACTTCTGAAAAAGAATGATTTATTTTCAGTTAAAACTTCTACTTATGATGAGATTGAACAGTATATTTTATTTTGAATAATACATAATTTAATGTTATTTATGATACAAGTTATTAATTACAAAATAATAAAAAAAAAATGAATAAATGAGTAAATTAACAAAAATAGTTGACCGTAGTAGAATTATTTTTATTGTTATTATTATTATTTATTTATATTCACCATGTCTTCTATATTCGGCACAAAAAAGATAAGCCACTCTGCTCCAAAGAAGACAGGAACCCAAGCCCAAACCTCTGAAATTGCAATTAACATTTTTTTTTTTACAATTCAAAATTCTTTAAAAATAATTTATAAAAGTAACTAATTTAAAAATAAATTATATTGTTATTATTAGTACTATATTCTATTTGAAATACTTTTTTTTAAAGTAAATAAATATTTGTGAAAAAAATAATGTCCATTATTATGATTCGTTCAGTAATCATTATAATAATTAACTTGAAACAGTTTCTTTTTTGTTATTTATTAAATTAGAAAAAAAAAAAAAGGATATAATTTGATTTTTTTTTCGTATTATGTTATTAATAAAAATAGGAGCAAATTAATAGTGAATATTTATAATATTAAAAAAATTAAATAATTTTGTCTTATTAAATAAAATTAACATGAAAATAATGTTTTTGAGATGTTTTAATATAATGATGTAATGAGATGTTTTTCTTTTTACAGGGTAGGGTTATCAGCCCAACGCTCAACAGCCACATTAGACCGGACCTACTGTTTAAAGTGGATTCCGAACCATTACAAACGTCCATTGCACCGCTGGGATTCGAACCCGAAACCTGTGTCACCGAGCGCCAGAGTGATAGACTTATGACTGTTACATATTGAAAATGGGTCTGAATGGCTGAGTGTCTGCCGCTCGGTGTCTTAGGTTTCGGGTTCGAGTCCCAGCGGTGCACTGGAGGTTTGTAGTGGTTCGAATCCACTTTAAACCGTAGGTCCCGGTCTAATACGATCGTAGAGAGTTGTCTTGAGGTTTAGTCCGTCTTCAACCCTCATGGTTCCTCGCTAAAGTTAAGCTGCATATTACCCTTAACCATGGGGTCCAGTCGCCTGCGACGGGGTCGTTGGACCTGGTGTTGGTTTTCCTGCACCAGGGGGATTGGTTTGGTTTAGATTGTCGCTCTACGGTCATCTTGTGCTCACTTTAGGCTAAACAGACCGGGACCTACAGTTTAAAGTGGATTCCGAACCACTAACAAACATCCATGCCACCGCCAGGATTCGAACCTGGAGCCTGACCAGGGATTGGTAACAACAGCAACACATATTGTAAATACTTATTTATTGATCGTAAATAATTAAAACTAATACAAAAGAGTTATAACTAATATACGAAAAAAATTATCTTACCTTATGCCAGTAGGGAATATTTTTATGGCATGCATCCACAACGTGTAAGAGGATGCTCCAGCTATGCATTTCCCTATCAAACCGAACAAAGGGGCGAAATGATGAAGACCTTTTTCTGATACATCTAAAGAATATAATAATGATTCTTTAAATACACAAATCACACAGATTTTTGAAAAAAAAAAAATTCTTTTAAAAAACTTTTATAAGAAAACTGATTAATTTCAATTTATTAATTAATTTTTTTGAATTTTTAATAATTTATTTTGGAAGTGTTAAAAAAAAAAGCATAGGTCTTTAAGCACCATTTTTAAAACACGTGTCTGAATTTATTTTCATTTATCTCATTTTTATTGAATTTGATTTGCAAGCAAATTTTTGAACAATGGTTTGATAACATTTTAATTTTATTGAATTTCATAACTTTTAAATTATTAGATGAGCATGCGTAGAAAAGTGGGTAAAAATCTCGGTAGTAAAGATTTCTTCTATAATAATAAAAACAAAAAATGGAGCAATTACTGTAACTATAATAAATATTTGTACCTCAATATTCTGGATTAAAAGTAATTTCAAATAATATTATGTAGTTTGTAAAATAATATTATGCAGTTTTTTTTTTTTAAATTATAATAATTGTAGTTAAAAGGTTTATTCATTTGATCTAATATGGTAAATGATATGGTTTTTTAAATATGTATATATACGTTAAAAATTGAAATAAATAACGACTTAAAATTTATTTCTGATTTGTTGAAATTAAAAGAAATTAATATAAATAGTTAAAAATATGTATAAAATAGCATATAAAATAATATAGCTATCAAAATAAAATTCTAACGGTTTCGCAAACGTACATAAGAAATAATTTTTTTAAAAATTAATTTTAAAAAATATGGATGTCTGTATGCATAATATGACATTCTTAATAAAAAATTTAAAAAAAAAAAATTAATAAAAAATAATAAAAAATTTAGATAATTAATAAAAAGATAGGGATAATAAAATCATATTAAATACGGATATTAAACAATATGATTTCAATAAAAAATTAATTTAATTAAAATAATTATATAAATAAATAAAATAAAATATTTTATTAAAAAATATGGATATCTATATGCATTCAAATTTATTCTAGAAAAAGACGTATTCTATGCTAAAAATTTTCTCACGTATAACTGACTACCTGACTCCTTCAAGTAAAAAAAAATATATCAAGAAATAATTTAATTCATTTAACAGGCAATGAAACAATGTTTAATTAGATAAATCTGAATTCAGGTATCATTTTTGTTTTTGTTTTTGAATCAGATGCATGAATTTATTTTATTTTTCAAACCTATTCAATTCACATATCTGTTTTTAAATAAACATATTAAAATAAAAAAAAATCTACAAGTTACTTTAAATGGATTTTTACACTATTTTTCTAATTCCACATTCTATTTCTACACACGAATTTTCTTAAACATGAAAATATTAATTTTTAGGCTCAGATCACAAAAATAAAAGTAAAAATTGAAATTTGAAACATTTGTTGAAGACTTCAGTACGAGTACAGCTGGCATATTTGTTCTGATTTGAAAGTGGTAGGTCTTCTCATGGGCCATCACTTAGGACATATGAACTACAGCTGCTTTTTTGCGAGTGGGAAAATAGAGTTAACACTTTCCAATATGTAATAAAACATTGGTCTATTAGAAAAAACAGGTGATACTGGATAATGTGCATACAATTTCTGGATAATATGGCAGGTGCATGTAAAGGTATAATAACTGTGACAGGTGCATGTAATTTCTGCAAAATCCACCATTATTAGAGGTGGAAAAACAACAACAATCCTATCCCATTTTTACACACAAAATTTGGCTTGCTGAAAATTCTTGTGAAAATCATGGCCATAACCAGCCTTCAAGTACTTAAATAACAAATTCCTTGAAATCCACTAAGCTAAACTGAAATAGGGACTTTTTTTGGTCCACAGATCAGTGAACTTTTAATGGATGTAAATTTTGATGGTTTGCTCCAACACGACAAGACAGAAGATCGCAATGCTTTTGCCTTGTATTAACGTATTTCAATAGGTAATGTGAAGTCAAAGAACTATAAGAAATGATTAATAGACACGTTGGCTGCACTATGTCTCTAAAGATACATTTTCTGCAGTAACATTGGTACTATTTCCTGAAAACTGGGGTAGCGATGAGAGTGTTTTCACCAGCATATTGCGAAAACAGAGAAAAGATATCAGAGAAAATGATCCACTACAATGTTGGCAGATTACTGTCGGTTAATTTTCAATAATTCAATTTTCAATAAAATTAAATTTCAATAATAATTTTCAATTTTCAATAATAATGATTCAGAAAAAATGTATAAGCGGCAATTCAAGCGATCCCGTAACATAGATTAAACAGGTACAAGCATTTGTTATAAACAGGAATATTGTCTCATATCGGAAACAGAATGGGAGCCAATTTCAAATTTTCATTATCATATTCGTGTTCAGTAATATAAAATTAGTAATAAATGGCTATTTTAATCTCCGAAAAAAAAATCATTGAAATTTGTTGTCTTGCTAAATCAAAATGAAAATTACAGTTCAATAAATTCACATTTTAATTGAAATAAAATCATTAAAAATAATTATAATTATACATTCTAAATTGTAATAATAAAATAAGATATTGTTAAAAATCAAGTTAATGAACGCAAAAAAAATAAATATAAATAAATAAAAAAAAAAAAAAAAGGAATACCAACTTACATTGAGAGCGCATTTGAACGACTTGATGATTAATTATTGCAGAAAACATACAGCATATACCACAGATAGAAAGAGAAGAACCTGAGTTAATTTCAGACCAACACTACGAAATAAAGATTAATACCTTCAGTGAATTATTTACATCATTCATATAATCATTGACATTTTTCAACAATGAGAGATTCTCATGACTGGATGTCCAGTGGTAACTTGCGCAGCTAGCGTACATGTTAAGCTGCGTCCAGAATGGAGCTAATCCCGTTTGCGAATCCATTAAAAACTGATTTGACAGAACCCTACCAGAAAATTATATGTCTCGACCACGCTCTGACTAGAATAGGTTCTTTCCGTACATCAAAGAGGTTCTCGCAGAACTCCTTTACGACCAGCTATCACACGATTCTGTTACATTCCCTCCCCCAATCAAGTGCCTTGTAACATTAATATTTAAATAGGATCCCTGGCACAGATACATTCATTACCGCTTTCTCATATTTATTACATTTAAAAATCTAGTTTACAAAGCTGTATTTCATTATACCGTACAGTTTCATGGTGTTTACATCAGTTCTTCATTTATGCATTTAAAGCTTTTTGCTTCTTTTGACTGTATAAAAAAAAGATAAAAATAAGATAAATCGATAGAATAAGATAAGATAAATCGAAACGAGCATGAATATTTTTAAATTTATATTGAAATAAATGTTAAAAAAATAAAAGAAATATTACCTGCCTGAAGCAAGAAATATCAGAATTACGAATGACAACTCCAGAATGCCTTGAACAAACAAACGTGAAAAGGATTATCTCTGAAAAGCTGGCAAATCTTCGATGGTACATTTCGACACGAGTGAAGCTACAAACCTGTACAAATAAAACAAAAAGTCAAACAAAAAATGTTTAAAGATGACTTTAAGCTTACAAATAATATCTTTTAAACAACAGTTCCTAAAAGTTTTTTTTTTTTTGAGAAAATTTGTTTTAAAACATGAATTACATTTTAGATCTATCAGCTGGTGGCTTGTTGTAGACATTGTTTAAAAAAAAGAACGAGATGGCTGGATGGAGTTTGTGATGTTCAGCATTTTGTCTCGTTAATCAGACTACTTGGTGGAGTTTTTCGGGTTTTCTCCCATACGATATGCAAATGCGGGATAGCTCCCGAAGGCACTGCCCTCCTATTCATCGACTCGGAGCCAAATCAGACTTCTACCTACGGGTGCTCCATCACAGTAGAAACTGCTTCCCCCTTCTCTCCTTCCATGCTACACAGGTTCATGGACTAGATCTAGATGTTGCTGTCGACGATGTTGGATAAGAAACAACATTTTAGATTTAGTTTACAAAGCTTTACAGTTTTATGGTGTTTATATCAGTCTCCATTCATGTATTTAAAGCTTTTTTTTTTTGTCATTTGATTCTATGAATAAAAATAAGGACAGAAAAGTACCTCTGTGAGAGGCTTTATGAAATGTTTGTAAATGCTTGTTTGCCTGTGGGGGAAACAAAATATCAATATCCAAACAATAGCCCAACAGTTGCCATGCTATGACTAAAAGATTAATCAATCTACTATTTTTAAAAGTCCTTATTTATTCTATTTCAAACTATGAATATATTTCATAACAATGGTTAGAACATATGTAGTAAGAGAGTTGTTTTTCTTAAGAATTTCTTATATTTCATGCAAGTTCATTATGTAGGTGGATTAAAGAGGAAGGATCCATCGATAATTAGAATTAGGAGGCAATTATTTAGTTACCTAACATGCACTTAACGAGGAGTAAAAGAAGACTTTTTAATATCGGGACTATTTAACTACCAAACAAAAATATTGCCAGAGCTTGGGAGGTAATAAAGTTTCATACAAATGCGAACTTCACTTTGGGAACATCTCTGGCGTTCGGTACCACAGGTATCGGGTTCAAATCCCGGCTTTGCCCATGGGTGCTGTAGTGGTTCGGAATCCACTTTAAGCCGTAGGTCCCGGTCCTAACAGGGATCGTAGAGCGCTGCGGGGGCATTGTTACTCCGCGTCCGTGGCTTACCATCAAGTTACACGCGCCCCCTGGGTAATGCAAAGTGAGTAACATCAGCACAGCCCTTATGGCGAAAGATCACGGTCTATTTGCCAGCTGCATTAGAAGAAAAAAAAAAACTTTGGGAACACCAATTTAGGATTTAAAGGATTTTCACGTCTAATGCTTATTGTGTGCCTTTGAATTGAGAGCAAAAGATCATTGGAAAGGTAATTGTTGTTTTTAATTTCCTTGAAGCTGAAACAATTTATATTTTGAAGAACAATATTATGCTGAACCCATTGAAAAATCTATTAAAATAAATACCAAATTACAGAACTAATGTCGACAGAAAAACAGCTACTACTCTCACAAGATTAAGGATGAAGTACCACAAAAATATGAAAATTTTTACTGATGGCGTTAAAAAATACCAAAAATGTGTCCATTGCCATGATGTCGAGCTTACTCCTCATCATGTCTTTGGTTGCCCAGCTGTTTCAGCCGCCATGCATTGTCTGGACTGGAAGAAGATTTATACTCCGAGCTGGGCAATCAACATAGCCAATATTATTCGGGAGCACCACAATATTTGATTTTCTTGTACTCTTCAGGGGATACGACAATAAAAACAACATTGAAAAATCTACAAGTGACCCCTTTATCATTTTGTGCAATATATCTGTTTATTTTTCTACAATGTGCCTATTGCTTATTCCTTGGTGTTTAATTTCTTATCAGAGTGAAATTTTGTTATTGCATGTTATTTCACTTTTAAACAATTTTAAAGTGGCGAAGAAGTGAAGTTTAGCGATTACTAAATATGGATTCTTATTAAATTTTTTTCTGTCATTTAATAATGCCCATATATAGATTAGCAGCTGTTATTGGTTATTTAATTGTATCATGCTGTTGTTGTGAACTAATCCTCAGTGACCTGCAGTGCTGGACGGACATCCCATGAGTAGTCCACTCATGGATGGAGGGAAAGGGGCAACTTCTGTTGTGATGGAGCATCCGTAGATAGAAATCTACGTGCCGCTGAAGAAGGAGGGCAGTGTCTTCCTGGAATTATCCCGCATTTGCTTACCGTATGGGAGAAAACCCGGAAAACTCACACCAGGTAGTCCGACTAACAAGACAAGAGGCAGAATATCAAACACGCCATCGAGTCTGCTCGTTTTTGAAGCAGTGTCTACAGCATAGCCGGCAGCGTATTTTACTTCAGCTCTAGTTAAGGCTCACTAGCCTCGCATGTTACCACTGAGCCACAAGTTGGGCACTGTATCATATTAAACTGAAAGTCTATCTGTTTCTGAAATAAAAGATATACAAGATGTGTCTTCTAGTAGTTACCTAAATCTAAATATTTGTCTTAGAGCTTCTCAACTATTCATGTAATTCATCCTTTATCAATCAAAAGAAGAAACATATACAAACTACATACATCTGAAATGGGAGCACATATATTTTGATTGAATTTCGAATTCAGATTAGCGCTGTCAGTATAGACAGAATCAGTTGAACTGAAGAGTTCGAATCATCCCCCCCACCCCCCGAAAAAAATATGTGAAGTCGAATTTGGAAAAAATAATCCTCGGAAAAATAAATAAAAATATTGATATTAAACATAACATCGATGAATTTTAAACTGGATGCTCTAGGATTAAAACTTTATCAATTTCTTGATCGGTTAATTTCAACCGTTCATACAGACTCGAATTGACGAATAAATTAAATTTCAAGGTTCAAATTGACTTTTATTAAAAATATTAGTAAATTTCTGTTATACGTTTTAAAATAAACTATTTAAGCAATAAACACATTGATGATCTTGTTACAGAAACATAGATCCCATCCAATAACTTGACCCTCGATTAACATTCTGACCACAGAGACCTACAGTCACGGTCATAATCTACCCTACTGATGGACAGATATCACCTTGATGATTGTCAACGCTCTGGTAATCCCGTAACCTTCCCAGAGGTGGACAAGGTCTACATGCTCATTTGATAAGACGTCAGAACCATTTAGAGAAAACGCGGATGAAAAATCTTCGAAGCGTACCATATGTAATATTGTGTGAATGCAAGGGCGCGGAGTCGGGCGGAGCAGATGATTGTCTCGAATCTGTGCCTGGCTGCGTACCCATGGGGCATGGAGAGTGCCACGCGACAGGCCTTCAGGACTTGGAGGCGCAGGCTTGGTGACACTGCCAGCTTCGACTCGTTGGAGAACCGCGCCATTTGGCGGTGGGCGGAGTGTTGGCGGTTTTCGACCACGAGCCAAGCCAAGGATCGGGGTAAGAGCCTGTGAGGGAAATTTAATTTTGAAAATTAATAACAAGTAATATAAAAAATTTTTTTTTTTAAAGTCAATTCCTTCTTTTTTTTTTTTTCATTCTATTGCAGAAAGTCCTTTATAAACAATTTTCATTCATTTTTTTAAGTTTATCTGGAGCCATCTATTGGTGAATATATGCAACTTAAATCTAAAAAATAAAAAAAACTAAAATTAATTAATTAAATTTAATTACTGAATTAATATTTGAAAAAACTGTATTAACATCCAGTGTCATCCACTACAAGTTCAAAAAAAAAAATGTATTTGAACTTGAGTGGATGAACAGAAAGTATTTTATGAACGATTGAAAATTTGAGCAAGATATATATATATAAGGAGAGTGTGAACTAATAGAAGGAATTGAATAAATAAATGAAGAACAAAATAAAATATAAAGAATTAAATAATGTGTCTACAAGGCGATTTATGAAGTAGAATTCTTTTATTTTAGAAATGTAAAT
Organism: Caerostris extrusa; assembly: GCA_021605095.1. Classification (NCBI taxonomy): domain Eukaryota; kingdom Metazoa; phylum Arthropoda; class Arachnida; order Araneae; family Araneidae; genus Caerostris; species Caerostris extrusa. The sequence continues at coordinate 42,799 of BPLR01004787.1, read as the reverse complement.
GATCAGGCTTAAAAAAAAAAAAAAAAAAAGGGAAAATGAAAAATCTGATTTTCATTCAGTAAATTGGCAAATGCTTAATAAGGCAAATGCAGATTCAAAAGCTTATGTAATTACAATTTACTGAGAACATGAAAATGATTATAAATTTACAAATTTCTTAAAGTACAAATATATTATGAGGAAATCTCATAATATATTTGAGGAAAAAAAATATGTACATTAAAATTCTAGTCTTTTTTTCCCATGAAAATGGAAAAATAAAGCATGATTGATAATCAAATGCTTGACTTCCCCTTTTAAAGAGAGTAATGGGGATTCTCGAATATTTTCCCTTGTTAAATTAAAAATACTTATTTTTTTCCATTATTAGTGTCAAGTTATTATTATGAGCATAACAATATTTTAAAATTGAAATATTTAATTTTCAAACATCACATACTATTTTTATACATAGAAATAAACACAATTATATCTAAGTTAAATAAACAACAAAAATTACATAAAAAAAAAGGAATAAAAAGAAAAAAAAGGAGCGAAAATCTAAAAATTAGTTTTTGCTTGCAGGAAACATTCTGAATTTTCTGAAGTATTTATTAATAAAACTACTTTTGTATTTTGTTCGTATTGTTTTAAATGGTGAACATTAGGAAAGTAAATGTTCAACATTCTATAAAAATACAGCACTTAAATGATTTCCCACTTTTCAAATCTTCTCATGAAATTCGGAATTTTTAGAAAAGACCGAAGGAAAAATTGAAATTTGCAATTTATCCTTGAAATTTGGAAGTATGAAACGCTGCATTTATTCTTACTTGATTATACAATTTTTAAATTAAAAAAAGTACTCAAAAATACAGATAAAACTTTATTTTTGATTTTGATGTTGTTAAAATATTTAGGAATGTAATATATTTTTATTGGCTAAAAAACTTTTATCTCTTTTAATACATGAAAGTGAGATGGATTATATTCCGTGTTCACAAAGAATACATCACTTAGGTTAATTAACATTATTTTCCATGAATACAATACATGCCTTTGGGCACTTTCCACATTGCGATACATGTTAAGAAAAACAGAAGGGAAAAAAAAAAAAAAAAAAAAAAACTGCTTTCGTTCAAACAATAGGGAAGTTATCGTCAAATCCATCTTGCATCCATCTAATGTATCGACGGTAACTTCCAGATTACCATTATTTAAAAGGCATTATTATAAAATGACAATGAAAGTCAAGCTCAATACTTTTTAATCATTATTTTTTTTACCACGATTGCAGTTCCGATCTCTATTGGCTACCTCATGATTGGATCCTGTGTTGTAGTGGGTAGACACACTGAATTCAAAATTCATTAATAAAACCATTTTAACAAATACGAAGAAACATACATTCAAATCTGTTTTTATGTGGTCCTTTTTCAGGCGGTTTATATATATATATATACATATATATATATACACATATATATATATATGTATATATATAAAACCGCTCAAAAATGACTGCATGAAAATATAGAGGATTTTCATGCGGTCATTTTTTGAGCAGTATATAAAAAATGTTTTCATCAAATGCATATCATGATTAAAAATTAATTAAAAAAGTTAATTTAAAAAAGAAAACAACAGATTGCAGCCAAAATAACATGCAAATTAAAAAGAATCTAACAGATGGCTCACAAGACAGTATATCATCATCATCGTCGTCGCAACAGTTTTATGGTGGGACAAGGAGATGTTTTTCTTTTCACGGGCTGTCAACCCTACGCCCAACTCTCAAAAATCATATTAGACCACAACCTACGGTTTAAAATGGATACCGGACCACTAGAAATATATATGGCACAATCGGGACGTGAACCCGAAAGCTGTAGCACCGAGCACCAGAGTGCTAGACACTCGGGCATGATGCCCTGATATTATATCATCACATTACCAAAAATGTTATTAGATGCGAGGTAATAGAGACGAAAGTGATTTTGAACTAGCTCTCCGCAAAAAAATCTGCTTATCTGATTACGATGAATAATTTTAAATGTCTATTTTGGAATCTGTATAAGCAAATAAAACATTTAAAAATGTTTCTGTCTGTCAATTCAATTTTTCCTTGTTTGGAAAACCAATTTGTAGCTGCATAGTGAGATTTTGATTTACATAATGTCTATGTGGGACTTTTTTTATGCGGTCCCTATTTACCGCATAAAAGCATTTTTTAATGTGTTGCAAACAATATATTTTATAGCTACTTAAGAAATTTCAAGATATTTTTTTATGCGGTTCTTATTCCCCTTATAAAAACAGGTTTAAGTGTATATGCAAAAGGAAATGAAAACTATTTTAATAAGACGCAAAAGTTCTAGTTTCATCATTGTTCTTACCAGAAGTATCCGATGACTACCACCCCAGGTGCTGAGATGACTAACTGGATGTACCTCAGTGTCTGATTAGCCATGCCAGCACGGCTAATATCAGTTGACCGGAGCATTGGAATATTGCTATTGCTAAGGCAGCTTTTCCATGCCATTTCGTGGGGAGATTTTCTATCAGAAGCAGATAGGATGTGCACTGTACTCCCTATAGGTGAAAAATTGACGAAGAATATTAATTATCATAAATGATTAATTGTAAATTTATATTCTTGTGAATTAAATTTTATTAGATAATAATAGAATTTTATCGCTTAAAAAACACCTTAAGAATATCCTCCTATTTAGAAATCGATTTAATATAATGTTGATGTTGTTCTAATGCAGCTGGCAATACAGGGACAGTTAATCTTTATGCCATAAGCAAGGGCTGCACCGCTGTTACTCATTTAGCATTACCCAGGGGGCACGTGTGGCTAGAAGATATGCTACGGATGCAAGTAACAGTACCCCCAGAACGCTCTACGACCCTATTAGACCGCGACCTACGGCTTAAAGTGAATTCGAACCACTACAAACATCCATGGTACAGCTGGAATTCGAACCCGAAACCTGTGGTATGGAGCGGCAGAGTGATAGCCACTCGGCCATCAGGTCCCTATGTTGTTGTTGTATTGTGGCTAATCCTCAATATCCGGCAGTGCGGGGCAAACACCCCATGAATATTCTACTCATGGAAGGAGGGAAAGAGGGCAGCTTCTATTGGGATGGAGCACCCTTAGGTAGTAGTTTGACCTGGCTCCGACTCGCTGAAGAAGGAGGTCAGTCCCTTCAGGGTGGACTTTTAGTGGGAACTGCCCCCATTTGAATAACGTATGGCAGTAAACCGGAAAACTCCCACCAAGTAGTCCGACAAACGAGGCATAATGCTGGACATCACAGAAGCAATCCAGTGTTTCCGTTTTTGAAACAGTCTACAACAATGCCGCCAGCTAATATAACCTCAGCCCTAATGCTCACCAGTGGCGCACGTTACCACTGAGCTATGTGTCGGGCTAATATAATATAAATAGTTTTTCGTTAAGTTCCGTAGTAAATATATCTATATATAAACAAATGAAAAAACTGAAACTGGCATTTCAAAATATATAAGGACAAAAATTTAATTAATGGCCGACTGGGATATCTCGATCATTTCAATCCTTTTTCAAGCTATTAAATTACTCTTTTAATGTTAACTGTACAGTGAAAAAAACCAGAGCGCCCTGGATAACAAGTAAACTTCGGAACTAAGAGAGTAGAGATTTTCTATCAAATTATTTCAATCTCTTTGAAAAATAACATCAAATCTATTGGCTTAATGTTGTATTGTTGTGTCTAATCCTCAGTGCCCTGCATACGGGACGTACATTCCATGAGTAGTTTACTCAAGAAAGGAGGAAAGGGTTGCTTCTATTGTGGTGGAGCACCCGTAGGTAGATTGGTTTGTTGCTCTACGGTTATCTTGTGCACACGAGGGCTAAACAGACCTGGACCTGCAATTGAAGTGGATTGAATCTGAAGCCTGTGGTACCAAAGGCCAGACGCATGCCACTTGGCCGCCCCGTCGGTAGAAGTCTGACTTGGTTCCGTGCTGCTGAAGAATGAAGAAGATGCTGAACATCCCAAATGCCATTGAGTCTCTTCGTTTTTGAAACAGTGTATACAACAATGCAGCCATTGGTTTGAACCTCAGTCGAAATGCTCTCTAGCGGCGCATGTTACCACTGAGTCATGAGTCGGACAATGGGTATAACAAATCTGTCAAATGGAAAGTTCTACTATTGGGATCTAGGAGAGAGGAAAAGCAATGCGAACACACCAGATGCCATTCTTAGTAATGTTCGTTCCAGAATATGGATGCGGTGTAATAAATTCCCCAACATGGTACATTATAATGCTGAAACTGCTACATATTAGCAGCTGCATACAATCTAATATTCTAGGTTTGATTTGTCGCTCTACGGTCATTTTGTGTACACTTTGGGCTAATTAGACCGGGACCTACAGTTTAACGTGGATTCCGAACCGCTAACAAACATACATGCCATCACCAGGATTCGAACCTGAAGCCTGTGGTACCAAAGGCCAGAGTACTAACTAATTGGCCATCAGGCCGCTAATATTCTAGGAGATCGGCAGTTGCCGATTACATATATAACATATTCCTTTTTAAGCTATTGTAATGAGTATTACTCTGTTGTTGATGTTTGCAAATACTTTAATCAGAGAGGGTAAATTTATTTAATAATATTTGAGTTATTTACCAATTAACTGCTTGTGATATCGTAACTGATTTAAAGAATAATCAATATAAAAAGCAGCAAATCATATAAAATTTAATAACTTTTAGGTTGTAAATTTTACATCTGTGTTTCACACTTAAAAAAATATTACATAAGAAAATAATATATTCTTTTTAACCTCGTTATTTCCTCTCTTGTAATTGTAATTGACTTGATGGTCTCACGCCTGTGATTATTTAATGGTTGAAAATCACTCTGGCGTATCCTTAACACAGTTACGTCAAATGTTTGGGATATAATTTGAATCCATTAGTAAATAATTTTTAACAAGTTTTAACCTATCTAAAAGCCTCTTATTTTTACTATATTAAGTATTTGAAACGGATGTATTTATTAAAATGCTTTTTTTTTATCCGTTCTGGATAAACGAAGAGAAAACACTTCTAAATCTAAAAAACTCAGGAATTAAACCTTGTTAAAAATAGGTTTATTTTTTAAGTGACCTAAATTTATTTGGAGAATTTTAGATATTAGAAGTGTTAATTTTTATTTTCGTTTTGAAGTAAAATAAATGCTTGTTGATTTCGAGTATTTTGAAGTTTTTCATGAGGTTACTGGTCAAGAACGACTTATGTGCGGCAAATTCAGCGTTAACCAGGGTGCAACATGGAAGGCTTGCTACACTACACCCCCATTTTCCCCGATATTTTTGAACGAACTCTCAAAAGGACATCTGGGATATTCGCTCCCTCCTCCTCGTTGAACTCAACTTAAGAACGTTTAGCGTACGAATTTATCGAGTAATCCTCAAAATAGTCAAAGAAGATTTTCTTTCGACATTTTCTTTCTCGTCGGAATTTCAACTCATGTTCTTCAAATCAAAAGTGTAACTCGCTGTCTATCGGGTCTATACTATCTCGCGCTGTCTATCGGTTCTATGGAGCTTGTTTTTGTCTGTAAAAAAATTGTAAAAAATAAAAATATAAAATTTTCATTCAGTAAAGATATCATAAATCAAGCATGGTTATATCGAAATTTTAGATAATTTGAACTTAGTTTCATCCTCAATTTAAACAATAATTTTTTTTACTAATGCAGCTGGCACATACTTGGACAGTTGTCTTATTTATGCCATGCAAGGACTGCACCGACATTACTCACTTAGCAGTACCCAGGAGGTGCGTGTAGCTTGAAGATAAAAGATACGGACTTGAAGTGACACGAATAAGAAGATAATAAGAATTTAATTAAATTTTTTATTGGAATTTTTAAAAAATATTTTTAATAATGTATTACGTATTTCAACAAATTAAAAAAAATTACTACAGTTTTTTTCCGACCAATGGACCAGTCTTAATCTACACAGCTCGCGAACAGCAGGGCCAAGTCGAAACGTTTGCAGACACTACTTTCAGAAACGAAGAAATTCAATGGTGATTGTGACAATGTATATAAAACGTTTGCGCGTGTCTGACACAGATAAGGAATATTGCTCGAATGTCGAAGTTGCAACAAAATTCAGATGATTTTTTTTTTTTCCTAATGCAGCTGGCAAATAGACATGGACGTCTTTAGATGCCTTAAGGCAAACGCTGCACAGACGTTACTCACTTTGCATTACCCAGGGGGCGCGTGTAACTTGATGGTAAGCCACGGACGCGGAGTAACAATGCCCCCGCAACGCTCTACGATCCTATTAAGACCGGGACCTACGGTTTAAAGTGGATTCGAACCACTACAACACCCATGGGCAAAGCCGGGATTTGAACCCGATACCTGTGGTACCGAACGCCAGAGCGCTAGCCATTCGGCCATCCTTCAGAAGTCCAATTACGAATATTCCTTTTTTTTTAAAAAAAAAATAATAATAATAAATACCCACTTTGAAATAAAAGATACAAAAGTATCTTACTGCGATGAGGAATCCCTGGATGGTGAACACAGTCGCGAAGATTCCATAAAGTGGCAAGAAGTGCAGGAAGACACCAAAGCTCGTGTGAAACAAGAGGGACATGATGAGTACGTATTTTCGGCCGTACTTGTCTGCCAAGATGCCAGAAACCAAAGCCCCTATCATAGCGGCTACAGCTTTCACGTACGGCAGCAATGCAACTAGAGATTCTCGTTCACATACCAATTCCCACTGAAAAAAAGCATTAAAATAAATTTTGGAAAATATATTTTGATATAAAGTAAGAGTTTTGTGTAACTTAATTGTTATTATTATTATTTTTTCTCTTTCTAATGCAGCTGGCAAACACTTAGACAGCTTGGTCTTGGATGCCTTAAGGCAAGCTCTGCACAGACGTTACTCAATTTGCATTGCCCAGGGGCGCGTGTAACTTGAAGATAAGCCACAGAACGCGGAGTAACCAAGCCCCCGCAACGCTATACAATCCTATTAGACCGGGACCTACGGTTTAAAGTGGATTCCGAACCACTACAAGCATTCATGGCACCGCCGGGACTCGAACCCGAAACCTGTGGTACCGAGTGCCAGAGTGATAGCCACTCGGCCATTCAGGCAAAAAATTGTTATTATATAACAATTTTTATTGCTATTATATAACAATAAATATAGGCATGTGAAATATTGGCATTATATATATGTAATATTTTTAAATACAATTTTACATCTGTAACCATTCTCCCTAGCATCCCCTGTGGGTTCAGGATAAATGGTCAGTTGACCTACAGATTCTCACACGGAGAGGAAGTTACAGTATTTCGCATACACTGCGCGTATCCGAGTTTAGGGTTTTCGTCTTAGAAACGGAGTCCTTCACCGAATCTATAATTATTTGTCTTTAAATTTGTTAAATATTCTATGACTCTATTTGTATGTGTGTGGTGTTTTTGCGAGTTTAAATAAAGCTGTGAGTTCTAAAACCTGTGCCTCAAGTATATCAAACCAGCCATACCCAATTACAATCTGATTGCCCAATCTGCACATTACAGCATGCAATTAATAGTGCACATATTGATATAACGCATATATCTTTAAAAATATTGGATTTTTTTAATTGAATTTGTAAATGTGATTATCGTTGATGTTATGAAAATATCAATATACATTTTAAATGCCGTTTATTTATTTTATTTTTGCTGACTGTAATTTAGGTGCCATAATTAAAATTTTTTTTTTTATTATAGTTATTGTATTGAACTGTTATTTGTAAATAGTTATGTTTTAAATATTGTATTTTCTCTAATTGTCTGTGTGTGGTGTTTGTGCATGCGTAAATAAACCTATGAATTCTCAACCCGTGCCTCAAGTATCTCAACCCAACCTTGCGTTACAATCTGGTTGGTCAGCTTGAATATTACAGTTTTATTTTAAAAAGGTTCAAGAACCATTAATATATAACATGACATTAGAGACTTTTTGTTTATTTTTACAATGATACTAAGATTAAATTTTCGAAAGAAAAAAAAAATTTTTTTTTATTTCAATCACAGGACATACTGTACCTCGGTGACCACACTAGATTCTCCCTTTTCAACATGAACTCCCATCCGTCATCACACGGTTTGGTCCCTTTTGAATGGTCCAACGGATCTGCATACAAGTTGCAGGCGGAGTAGAACCTTTTTGCCGTTCTCTGTGACTATGGGCCGCAGGTCGTAGTCACCCAGTGTCAAATTGGAGTCCGCCCTGCACCGATGTTTAGGGGTGATGGTGTAAAAGGTGAGCAAGTGGTCGCTGAAGGACACCGGAAACTGCATGCAGCACAGAAGGAAGGCCACGAGGAGATGGTACCGACCTGGACTGCCCACCATCAGCAGGATCCTGTCCAGGTGGGATGGTGCAGTTGATATCATAGTCATTTTGGCTGTGAGGTTGCGACGCCAATAATACAATCATCTCTTGGAATATGACGTAGAATGAGTGTTCAATTGCATTCTATCTCCTAAAGATGAAAATTTGAGTTAAATAAATTTGTAGCAGTTAAGAAATCTATTATTTAAAGCAGGGTGTCAACCCGCGGCTTGCCTTGAACATTTTTCGGCCCGCGAGATTTATCACACTTTAACAAAACATATTTATTTTATAATAGCCAAAGTAGTGAAAACCAATGTATTAAAAAAATACATTATGTGTCCATCCATATATTCTAAAATTAACTGCCGAAATTAGAAAAAATGTATTTTGATTTAAAAATAATATTCTTTCCAATATAATATAGATATTGTCTGTTTTATTTATGAGTTCGCAGAATAGTTAAATTGTATTCTGCTAACTCCTGATGCGCGCGCATCTTGGAACATCTAACAGATTCTATGTTTCACTTTAATGATTTCATTTTTTAAATTTCATTTTTACTGTTATATATTTCTTTACAATGTGCGTTTAGTATCATTATTATTATATTATCTATGTTTACATGTGAGAATAATAATAAACACAATAATAATAACTCGTTACGTTTTAATTTTCACTGTAAAATAATGTCTACAGTGGGTCTAAATCTAATAAGGAGATATATAATTTTATATGCGGCCCGCGGAGTTATGATGCATTTTCAAAATGGCCCGCAAGATCATTAGGGTTGGCCACCCCTGATTTAAAAGGAAAAAAATCTTATTAAGATGCTTTAGAGAAAATTTTGTTTTTATACATAGGAGAGAAAACATTTTTTAACTATTATAGTTCATTTGTGTCTTTATTTAATTATTTAAGTTTTGCCTACTGTTCAGTTTGTAGAAGACATGATATCAGTGTTAAGGGAGTCAAATTCACATGCTATGATGTAATATAAAAAGATCTCATTAAATCTCAGACTATGTCTCTGAAAAGAAATTTCATTTCATTATTCAAATAGTTTTATTTAGACATCGGGATTATTAGAATGAATAATCATTAAATAAAAATTTCATTATTACGAAAATAATTTTTTTTTAAAATTATAAGACATTTTAAGAACAATTTCACCGAAAATCTGAAAAGGGTAAGAATTTGAGAACGTGGTAAGAATGATTCGCCTTTTTCAAAAAATTTCAAAATTATTAGATTTGGAAAATATTAAACCAAATAAATCAATCAAAATAAGTTATCAGATGTTATATCTCTTTAATTAATGCAAAATGTTAAGCATAAATAGGAACGAAAATTTAAGAAAAATGCTGACCGTCATTTCTTATAAACAATAATAAAAATAGACTTTTTATTTTTAAAAGATTTGCTTAAGAAGTGACGATTTGCATAAGTGTGTAAATATGTGAAGATTATAATATGTGTAATATATATTACTTGTAACTTATTTTAAATATTATTATATGTAATTCTGTCAAACTATAATTATTTCGGACTAAAAAAATGAAATAAAATTCTTCAAATGCATTAATAAGTAGAAAAATTACAGCTCAATTAAGTATAAAATTAAATATCCTAAAGATAATAGTAAATTAAAAGAAATATTTATTCACTTCAAATTACACACACACACACACACACACACACACACACACACACACACACACACACACACACACACACACACACACACACACACACACACACATATATATATATATATATATATATAGATATATATATATATACAAACATTATTATTAAAAAAATATGTAGTATTTTAAAAATAATTTTCAAATTCTAAGGCTTTATAACCATAAAAGCTCCATTTCGTAATGCGTTATAATGCGTTTTGCATCAATCCGCTTGCCTGGTGGTAGTTTTCTGGGTTTTGTCCCATATAACAAAATTCGGGTCAGCTACCCCTAAAAGTCCACCCGAAAAGTAATGTCCTCTCATTGATGCACCATAAAAAACCTATATCGAAATTATACGAAAATAGAGAATACTGAACATTAAGAGATATTTTTCTTTTTCTTCATCTTCTTCGATAGCGCAACAGCCCACATTAGGCCTAGGCAGTCTGCCTACTGGCAGATTTCTAGACAAGAGATGTTTTTCTTTTTACGGGGTAAGATTGTCATTCTTACACCCAACGCTCTACAGTCATATTTGGCTGGAACCTACGGTTTAAAGGGGATTCGAACCACTACAAACATTCATGGTACCTCCGGGATTCGACCCCTAAACTGTGCCACCGAGCGTCAGAGCATTAGTCACTCGGCCAACAAGTCCGAAGAGAAATATTAGTTAGCAAAAACAGTTTGATGGTTTAAGGTTTATGTTGTCTCTCTACGGCCATTTTGTGCACACGAGGGCTAAGCAGACCGGGATCTACAGCTTAAAGTGGATTCCGAACCTCTAACAAACATCCATGCCACCGCCAGGATTCGAACCTGAAGCCTGCGGTACCAAATGCCAGAGATCCAGCCACTAGGCCGCACAGTTGATGGAAATATGCAGTTTATTATCACATATATGCATTTAATGCATGTGCTTTAATATATGTATAATATTTAATGTGATTCAAGATATAGTAAAATTTTTTTCAAAATAAATCTTTTGAATAAGATATTAAAAATCCTTTTACTTGATTTTCTCTTTGAGGATATATTGTGCTTCGCAAATGGAAAAGAAAAGTTATCGCAAGATAAGTCAATATAAATGTATACCGAGCTCCGCATTAAAAGCACTTCGAAATGAATAGCAAGAGATAAAACACACTTAATAATTTAGTTCACATTCATTAAACAATTAGAGTAGAAAGTAAAAGACCCCAGTTGGCATTTTTCTGCATGATACTGTTATGAAAACAAGAAAAAAAAACCGGGAATTCTATTTCCATCAAACACAAATCGAGACCTAGATTTATACCACACCTAGCGAAGTAAAACACTGACGCTAAAAAGGTTCACATTATCACTTCTACAGCTGCCAACAACAAAAAAAAGTGGAGCACCAAATATAACTTAAAAATCAAACAACCACCAGTGATAAGTAAATAATAATAAGGATATTAAATGCTCCAGTGATCACAGAAGAATTGATATACTAAAACAGCAAATGGATAGCAACAATTGTTTACTCTTAAACAGAACGGAGGTCAACGAAGAAAGTCAATTAAAGAGAATAATAAAATCATCTCTCTGTAATGGGTTTTTCTTTTTAAGAGTAATAAATTTTTCTATTCTTGATAATGACACACAATATAGAGATGATTCAATAGAGAAACGATGAGTTAGTGTGTATTTTGCTGATGATTTTCTCCTGATTGGGAGCAATTACTCTATTTCTACTAACTAATTAAGTATAATAATAGATTTATATCAATTAAAATAATAGAGGGTAAAAAATATTATTATTATTAATATCTGATTAGATATTTGGATCTTAAATTTTACTTTAATTTCAATTGAGTGGCCTACCGGATAGTTCGGAGCTCAGTTCGATACCCAATAAGTGATGCCGAACGGAAAGTTACCGTGTCTATGCCACGTATGAGCACTATAAATCGACAGGCGGGATTAATGACGTGTTGGGTTCTAGAGAATAAGGATATTAATTATTTAGATATCACCCTTGAGGATATTTGTTCGAAATTGTTGTGAAAAACTATGGAAGCATTGTATTAGGCTCTCTTGTTGCACCTACAAGCTTCAGATTCGAATCCTGGAGGTGACACGATTGTTTGTTAGTGGTTCGAATCCACGTTAAAAATCCACGTTAAACTGTAGGTCCCGGTCTAATTAGTATAAAGTGTGCACAAAATGACCGTATAGCGACTAACCAAATCAAACCTTATTGCACCCTAGGTAACGTTGAATCTGCTACATATCTGATTTTCCAGTAGCAAATTATCTCAGGTGAAATATCCACCATTTGAAAATAAAAATTTTACTATTCTAAGAATGATATGAGATTATCAAAAATATTTCAGGTTCGATTAATTTTTATGAATAAACGCGTTTTTTAAAATAAATATTTTATGCATTTTTTGAATTTAAAATACCGCCCATTTTTATTTATTATTGTTGAACAACTCTTCGTTATATTGGGTATTCAAATCTATTGCTCACCTTCTAGAAAGAAAGGAAAAAAGAAAAAAAAAAAAAATACTTAAAACTGGATTTTATTCTTAATACTAGAAATGATAAAATTATGCGTATTAGCGAAAAAAAGTAATTATATACCTGTAATTTTGTTTTGTAAAAAACTTTATTTTATTTTCAAAATTATAATGCTGTAAGAATTTAAATAACTTCATTAATCAATTAATTAACACTAAAATTTATACAAATTTATCGGTTATATTGTTGTTTCAAATTATTGCTCAAAATGTGCAATATAAATAAGAGTAATTTATTATTTTCAAAAAAAAAGAAAAAGTATCAAACTTATTTCTTAATTTAATTCAAAATTGCCAAATTAAATATCATTTTAGAGGCTGCGTGTTTTAGAAAAAGAAATATAATTAAAAAAATTGTTAAATAATTAACAAATGTTATTGTTAAAAATTAAATTGAAATGAAACCCAATTTAATTAGAAATAAATATGTAAATCGTAATTACAAATTTTCCAAATAATAAGCATCAATTTTAATAATTTTAAATTTTCATCAGAAATTTAATTTTTGATATCGATTAATTTTTATTACATGTAATTTTTGATTTTTTTTATAATTTGTTTTAATAACTGACTCTGTCTTTTTTCTGACATGGACTTTCTACATGATAAACTTATTCCGTTAGATTTATTACATGTTTCGAATAATATTTTATGCGAAAGTTGTAATCAATTCTTTATACATGAAAGTAACGATCTATGTTTGAGTAAAACATTACTTACTATTAGGTATAATATGTATCAATATTAATATTATGCATTTTTGAATTTAAAATACCGCTCATTATAATTTATTATAGTTCAACAAAATCAAAAACATAATTCAGGAAGAAAGAAAGATAAGGATTTAAGGCAACATAAAATAATCATAACTGTATATTTAACAAAAAAATTAATAATTAAAAAGGATTTATTAATGAGAAGTGATTTGTCTTTTCATGTTCATATAGATAGTTCATTTTAGCGTAATTTTACCAATAGGAATAAACATTTTAAGAAATGTGAATCAATGAGCAAAAATGTTTTATACAAATTAGTAAATGTGATCTATAGAAATTCATTTTGCATTTGATATTGAAGCCACTGATTTGTATATCTAATCAAGTTTATATTTGTATGTCATTATTCAAATACATTAATTTTTTTTTGCTAATATATCGAGACTTATGTGTAAGTGTATAAAAATATTATTTGGTAGGATGCCTATTTGGTTGGTGATTAACAGATATTGAGTAGTTTTACATTTTCTTGAGAAGAAAAATTCCTTGTGTTACCAATTTTACTTTTACAAGTTTTTGCAATTATTCTGATATGAATAATTGAGTTAAAGAATATCAAGTTTTTTGTTTTTGTATTGGTTAATTACTCAGATTTGAATTGTTGTTATCTATGGCTTTATTGGAACTCAATCCATACAAATTTGGACACTTATCGTAGAAACAAAAAGAACATATAAAGAAAACAAAATTACAAAAGGAAAAGCGCAGACATTCTTAACAAAAATTTCCAAAAGATCTTAAAAGCAAGTTAAATGTACTAAGGATAAAAATTAAAAAAGTTAGAAGCATCATAATAAAAGTCCGTGTGATCAGAACATGTTTTTTCCGGCCCTCCAATAAAAAGTACACACATCATCATTCTGTTGTCCAGTCCTGAGCAAACAAGTAGATGGCCTTATTCATTTTCTTCATCTTACATAAAACACATATATTAGAGTTCACAATCCTTGTTTTGGCCAGATGTTCGGCCAGTCAGTCTTGCCCTGTTCTTAAACTAAAATTCGCACCAGCCTCTTTTGCGAGTTTTTCCACTTAATTTAATTTTTTTTTCCTTTGGTGATATTTTAATTGTGTTTTTTTTTAACAAACACTATTTGTTTAAATTTGTTATTCAACTTCATTTTTGTTCGATTTTATTACTAATACTATGAAAAATTCTAAACTAACCAAATAAACTTTCTTAACTGAATCAAATCTGTTTTTTTTTTGTTACTTAATATTTATGTGAACTTTTGCACTGTGCAATATAAATCTTATTTTATCTTTCATTTTTTAAATATTATTGTTCATTGAACATCTTAGTGAGCATTCTAGTGTAACAATCCTGTGGAAGTACAAACAAATGCTGTAAGAGGAAGTTGTAATTTATGTTTATCTATGAGCTTCTTTTTATTCATAAAACGATTAATGTGAGATGATTCTTTTTATGGTCTAATAGGTCAGAGCCTAATTTTTAAGAAATAAATCCGATTAATCATAAGGTATTAACTTTAAAGATGATTCTTTATTCTTTAATGTTATATCTATGTATACTCAGTGCCTTAGTGCATAACTGCGATTTTGTTAACAGCTTTACATTTTTTTTTTTTTTTTTTTTTTTTTTTTGCAAAGGCATTATGTGAAAACTTTTTGATAAATAAATGCCAAAATTTCGTTATTTGTTAAAAATTATTTGATATTACTTAAAATTCCTTTCCTTTTTTGGGATGTGAGAGAGATTATAAATAGATTTTTAACATGAAACACTTTTTTGGCAACTGGCAACTGTCGTACCCATTACGGAGTACCAACAGGGGGAAATACCCCCTTAAACCTCCTCATCTTAATTCGTAAATCTGCTTTAAATTTTAATTGGCTGCTTAATTAAAGTTAGTAGAAATACAAGATAAAGTTTCTAAAAATTCAAGTTAAATGGTACTCAAAAAAAAAAAAAAAAAAAAAAAAAATACTAATAATAAAAGTAAAATACAAAATAAAAGGAATTAAAGTTAAACTTAAATTCAGTACAATTAGGGTCCAGTTGTCGATGCCAAAACTATTGAACAAGTAAACAGAGTTTTGAACTCATTGAAACCAAGTACACAGGGATTATGCTGAACGGTGAGAGCAGTTGTAGATTGATGCTGCAAAGTAAACAAATTAGTCCACACACAAAAAAAGGCCATAATCAGGACCGTATTTTTATAAGTTTTTCAATTTTATAATTTTTATTTTTATTTTATTGGTTTTATTCCATCCTTTTATTTTCCTAACAAAAAAAAAAAAAGGGGTAAAAAGCGTACAATAAAAACCTAACTATTCACTATGAAACACTTTTACATTTTGTTAATGTAAATTAACGTTATGGGGCATGATGGCCTAGTGATTTGTTCTTTGGCGCTCAGTGCCACAAGTTTCAGGTTCAAGTTCCGGCGGTACCATGGGTTTTTGTAGTGGTTCGTGATTCACTTTAAAAACGTAGGTCCTGGTCTAATATGACTGTTGGGCGTAGAGCTGACTATTCTACCCCGTAAAATGAAAAACATCCTGCCTGAAAATCTGCCAGTTGGTAGACGGCCTCGGCCCACCATGGGACTATTACGCCAATGACGAAGAAGAAATTATCATTATGAAAAAAAGCCCTTAAATCCCTAAACAAAACAAATAATTCTTAGTAGACCGTATACCAATTTTTAAAAATATATGCTTTTCCAGTAGTAATACCAAAAACTTACTTAAGACTCGTACTAATAAACTTTTTCGGCACTTAAAGGGAAATATCTTTTATAACTAAACACTATCAACTTAAATAAAATTAAAACATTGAACCCAATGCTTTTGTATTTAGAGAAAAAAAAAAAATTTTTTTTTTAAATAATATTTATTTTAATTTTTCTTATTTTTCATGCTGGATTATTGAGAACTGTTTATCAATAATATAATTTTTTTTAAAAATAAAATTGTGATTGCTTTCTTCTTTAAAAGATTTGCAATTACTATTTTATTATTCAATTCCTTCTATTAGCTCACACTCTCCCTATATATATCTTGTTCAAATTTTCAATCGTTCATAAAATACTTTTATTCATCCATTCTAAGTTCAAATACATTTTTTTTTACTTGTAGTGGATGACTCTTGATGTTAATAGTTTTTCAAATATTAATTCAGTAATTAAATTTAATTAATTAATTTTACTTTTTTTTTTAGTTTTAAGTTGCATATATGTACCAATAGATGGCGCCAGATAAACTTAAAAAATGAATGAAAATTATTTATAAAGGACATTCTTCAATAGAGTGAAAAAAAAACGTAGGAATTGACTTTAAAATTTTTTTTTATATTACTTGTTTCATTTTTTGTTTTGCAAAGCGAAAAGTCTATACATAATTTTTACTAAGAGAAGGTATATTTATTTAACTATAAATCATTAGTTTTTATTAAAATTTTTCAAATTAACATTTAAATTTTTTGAGTCATTGTAAACTAAGTATAAATAAATAATAACTTCATTGATTTTACGGTAAAATGAAATTCAAACCCCTTTATTGTTTATTTAAAAGATGCATTTAATATTTATATCAATGTAGAAGTTTCAGTCATTATTTTTATTTAATTTAAATATTTATTTAATTTTTTAAAAATATTTATTTAATATTTTTAAATTTAAATAGTTATATAATTAACTTAAAAACTCAATGAGGTTTTAAAAAATTCATCGAGTTTTTTACGTTTTAGCATTTTATGACATTAATAAAAAGAAAATTAAACATTTCTGCTAAATACGTCTGTTTAACTGTAGTTAAAAAGAAAATATTTTTAACTTGAAAAGAAGCTTCACAGTCTGCATATAGAAATTAAATATCCACAATTGCATAAATTTTTAGAATAATATAAAATTATAAAAATCTTTTCTATTACATTACAAAGTTATATTTGATTGATAAAGTAGTAAGTTTTGAAAATATAAAAATGCATTTTCGTTTTTTTTAATAAGCCATTGATTAATTAATACATGTTCAATAAACAAATTTAAAATAATTCAATATTCAAAAACAATGATTACTAATTCAATGCAAAATTTTTGATACAAAAATTGATTTGATTCAGATAAAAATTCAAATAATTTTTTAAGCAGAAAAAAATATATTCAGTAAACAACGAAAAATATTTGCTGATAAATCAATGTAGAATAATAGAAAATATACATGTAAAAAAATAAAAAAATATTTTTCTTTAAACAAAAGTTAATAATTAATAATATTTAATTAACTTATTTTTAAGTTAATTTATTTCAATTAATTTTTATAAATCTTCAATAATTCTAATAAATTATTTTAAAAATTTCACCTCAATTAAAGAAATCACTAAATCTAAGAGTACACACTAACAACATATGAATATTATATTTAAAAAAAATTATGGCAGACTGTTAACTTAAATAAATTTAATTTTTTATAAATTATTATAATCAGTACAAATTTTTTATAAATGTTAATAATGTTTATAATTTTATTAATTAATTTAATAAAATTATAAACTATAATACTTTTAATAAATACAAACTATAATACATTTATTTATAAATTGATTAATTAATTAGCAAAATAATAATAGTAATAATAATATTAATCTTACCTTGTTTTAAAAAAACATTCTAATTAATTTTTCCAAATAAGCGCACTGATAAAATATATTAAATAAAAAAAAAAAAATCGTCCGTCGAAATAGTGCAGAATCTTCTGCGCGCCGAAACCGAATTTGTTAGACTGAAGTTGGCATCAGAAGAAAATGGTCCAAGTGCAGTATGTCGTGTAGGCGGAGCTACATCGTGAAGTAACTCTTCCGTTGTTAATGCCTTGAGGCGTTTATTGATCTCCATGCGTAACAATGATGATCTCTGCGCTGTTTTTTTTTTTTCTTTTTTTTTTTTTCTTCTTCTTGTTCTATGAAGCAGTCACGGTTAAGTAAGATTTTCAATAAGCGTCATTTGTTGCGCTTCTTTGAATAGAAGTAATAAAAAAAATTCATCGATACAAAATATTTTAGAAAAACCTTTTCCTTTCTGAAATGACAAGTTTCTAACGTTCTTTTTTTATAACAGGCATAATTAGGTATATAATAATCATTTTCGGTAGTTGTCATCAGGATATGCATTTTTTTTGCGCACATTTTTGTCATAAATTATTGTTTTCTAGTTGTGTAAGTGATGCGATGCATTTTAATTCATAAACGCCTTCCGTTTAGGAAAGCTTTTAAAGGATTTGTTCCACATAATTGAATTTCCGGGAGAATTATTTTTTTTCTAGTCTTACTTAAAAGGAGACAAATTTAACCCTAAAAAATGTGTGAAGGTTATGAAGCTAATTTTAACATATCCAAAAAAACTGCAATTACTACTGCTAGAATTTGAATATATATGAATTTTGCAATATTTTTCCATCAGAAAACATGCGTAAATTTCTGATTACCAAAATAATTAGCTGAAAATATTATTTCAATATGATATATGATGCCTCTAAAAGTTTTCGCATACGTATGATTCTCATTATAATTCCAACAAAAGAAATAGAAAGATTCTTTTAATACTACTAGAATTCTATGCACATTTATATGAATTTTGTAACGTTTTTCAAATCAGAAAACGTTTAAATTTCTGATTAATAAATTACTAACATAATTGGCTGCAAATACCATTTCGATTTGATATATAAAGCCTTATAAAAAGTTTCACTATGTCTCATTATAATTCCAACAAAAGAAGCAGAAAAGATTTTATTAAAACTACTAAAATTCTTTACACACTGATATGAATTTTGTAACGTTTTTCCATCAGAAAACAAGCGTAAATTTCTGATTAATAAATTATCAAAATAATTAGGAATATGGATAGATAACTCGATAGTAAAATTCAAATTTCAGTTCTTAAAAATAAGATTGCGTATATAGATTTTCATTAAGATACTAATTATACCGTTCACTGTTTCAAAAACGAAGGAGTGTTGACGAGGACGTTTGTGATGTTCAGCATTTCATACGGTACGCAAAAGCGGCGTAGTTCTCCCTAAAAGTCTTTCCGGAAGGCACTGTCCTTCTTCTTCAGCGACACTGAGCCAAGTCAGACTTCTACCTACGGGTGATCCATCACAACATAAGCTGCCCCCTATCCATAAGTAGACCTTTAACACTTTTTGGGTTTTCCAAACAATGCAATCAAATTAAAATAAATGAAAATTTTATTATTATTTAATGAAACATTTGTGAAAGATACTCAAATAATAATATACTACATATTATTATGATACAAACGGAATGTATGTTAACTTTCTCTAAAGAATTTAAGGTTTCATGAAAAAAAATTAAATTAACCTAAGTTATATCTAAAACAATTAATAGTTACTTTTTAAGCTATTTTTAATTTAGAATCCATTTTAAGTTATTTGTTTGGAAACATATGAAAAGTGAGAATACTTTTAGCATGAAACAAAATTGTTCAAGTAATTATAAATACTTCCCCATAGTTGTCATTTTGCTAAAAGTGACTGAAAAAAGTTATTGAAAATATCAAGTTAATTTATTGAAAATTCTAATCTATTTTATCTTTAGCAAAATGGAGATATTGGGGTCTGATGGCCGAGTGACTATCGCCCTGTGCCTCGGGTTCGATTCCTGGCAGTGCCATAGATGCTTGTAATGGTTCGGAATCCACTTTAAGCCGTAAGTCCTGGCCTAATATGAGTGTTGGGCGTAGGACTAACAACCCTACCCCGTAAAAATAAAACATCTCTTTTCTTGAAATCTACTAGCATGCAGACGGCCTTAGTCCACCATGGGGTGTTACGCCAATGATGATGATGAAAACCTTGAGATATTGCATCTCTTTTTATGAAATTTATCTACATACCAGATTAATTTTGTGAATGCTTTAACTTTAAAAAAGTTTTCAAAGAAGGCTATATCTAAATATTTCATTAAAATAAACAGAAGATATAGATTAATAAAATCCTTTTAAAAAAAAAAAAAATAAAGATCTTATATGAAAATATTCGGATGATTTTTCGTATAAAAATATAATACTTTAAACAGCTGTATTTTAGAACAATATATCTTGCATTAAATTTATGAAAAAAATCTTATGTAACTATTCTAAATGGGGCAAATCGAAATCGATTTTGAAAAATCGATCTGGATTAAATTCTCGATATAGAAATACGCCTTTGCATTCGGATTTGCAATGACCTTCAAAAGATTTTAGCTATCTGTATATTCTCCTCCAGGCATTGATAAAAAAAAAAAGTAAGCTAAGTATGTTGATGAGATGTATTTTGCAAACATAAATCGGGTTAAAAGAGAAAAAAACTCTTAATATTCAAAACTTAAAGGATGTACATTTAAATTGGAAGATTTAATATTAAAGTTACAAAAAGTTGAAATTTCAACATACTTCTCATTATTTAATGAAAATATTTAAATATTAATTAATTAAAAGGGGCCTGAAGGACTAGTGCTCTAGTGCTCTGGTCCTCGTTGCCACAGGTTTCGAGTTCGAGTCCCGGCGGTGCTATAGATGTTTGTAGTGGTTCAGAATCCACTTTAAGCCGTAGGTCCCAGTCTCATATGACTGTAAGAGTCTCACAGAGCAAAAGTCAGACTTCTACCTACGGGTGCTAAATCAGAACAGAAGCTGCTCTTCCCTCCTTCCATGAGGGATACGACAAGTTGTTGTCGTGGCCCGAAATATTATTAATACAACAGTTAATAGACAAATTTATTTTTCACCCGCATTGAAAATTAAGTCGCTCCCCAAAGCTCTTTTTAGATAAAAAAAAAAAAAAAAAAGAAGTTGTAATTCAAACATTTATAGGATTTAAAAATAGCGAAACAATTTTAAAAATTTAGTTTAGTTCTTCTTAGTTTTTGCTTGACAAATTAAATTTTTGGGAAGTAGAATTTTTAAATTGGGGCCTGATGGTCGAGTGACTAGCGCTCTGGAGCTCGGCGCCACAGGGTTCGAGTCCCGATGGTACCATGGATATTTGTAGGGATTCGAAATCCACCTTAAATCCACCTTTAATCCACTCTTATGTAGGTCCCAGTCTAATATTATTGTAGGGCTTACAAAACCTACCCCGTAAAAGAAAACATCTCCTGTCTCGAAATCTGCCAGTAGGCAGACCGCCTTGGCAGACCATGGGGCTGTTGTACCAATGAAGAAGAATTTCTAAATTATTTCAGAATATTAAAAATATATTTAAAAAACCTTAATTTAGAACCATGAAATGCATCTCTTTGAAATAAATAAAATTTTGTTCATAATCACATAGTGTTGTATTATTAAAAAAATTAATTAAATATTAATTAATTTAAAGTAATATATAAAATAATGTAAAATAACTGTTAATTAATTAAAATATTAAAATAATCATGTTTCATAATTAATAATAATTATAATTAAAATTTATAACTGAATAGTTTTAATTATAATTACAACTTTTATTCATCTAAATTTTTTATGAAAAAAATTGCGTTTCTTATAAATGCCCCATCTTTTTTATTGGCGTAACAGCCCCATGGTGGGTCAAGGCTGTCTGTCTACTGGCTGATTTCGAGACAGGAGATGTTTTCTTTTTATGGGATAGGGTTGTCAGCCCAACGCCTAACAGTCATATTAGACCGAGACCTACGGTTTAAAGTGGATACCGAACCACTATAAACAACCATGGTACCGCTGTGTCTCGAACCCGAAACCTGTGACTCCAAGCACCAGTCACTCGGTCATCAGGCTCCTGTAAATACCCTTAGTTAGACATAATTAAATCATTAAATAGAAATATTTCCAATATGGGGATATTAGTGAATATTCTATAAATTTTTAATTTATTAATGAATAATCAGTCCATTCGAGAACTATCTTAAACATAGAAGGCTTTACCAGAAGTAGCTATTACTTCAACTGTTGCTTTTTTCACTTTGTTTTTACAATAATTTGTTTTACAAAACCATTATATTGTTTCATCCATCAAAAAGTAAACAATCAACAAATATTACTATTATTTGGTAGTTTTTTAAAAGTATTTTTTAATTACATCTATTTCTAAAAACATAATTTTATTCAAAAAAATCTTTTGTTGCTGATTGGTTTGGTTTGTCGCTCTACGGTCATTTTGTGCATACTTTAAGCTAATTAGACCGAGACCTTACAGTTTAAAGTGGATTCCGAACCACTAATAAACATCCATGCCACAACCAGAATTCGAACATAAATCCTGTGGTACCAGCAGCCAGAACGCTAGTCAATTGGCCATCAGGCAGCATCAAAGCAAAGATAACAACTGATCAAAGTATATGTATATATGTCACTACTGATCTAGAAGTATTCTGATCAAAGCAAAGATATATTATTTTGCTGAAGATGAATTGTTAGGATTTTGGGATGATGGAATTTTTATGTGTATAAACACTTCCAGAGGGCATAAATGATATTGATATTGAAGATTATATATCCCTGCATGTGAGCAAGAAATCATTAGAATACCATACGGATACTTGCTCTTTATGAGATCAAACTGATTTACAATGGAGCAGGTACAGTCAAGGAATATCAACAAAATAACTGAAAATGACACAGTATAAGAGCGAAAAGTACAACAATGGATCAAATAATTTTCCGATCCAGGGATATTAATCTGCAAAATGAGTTCAATGCACCCAGCAACAGTTTTGGAAAACAATGAACAGTGAATACCATTTAATTCTGATTTTCACCAAACTGTGCAGTGATAACATGACAGAGGTTTTTAAAACACAACAGAGAAATTAAAGGGCCACTTTTTACATCTTCCATAACTGGTGCAGCTGGTGTTTTGTTTTGTTTGGTTTGTCGCTCTACTGTCATTTAGTGCACACTTTAGGCTAATTAGGCACACTTTAGACTGGGACCTACAGTTTAACGTGGATTTCGAACTACTCATAAACATTCATGCCACTGCCAGAATTCGAACCTGAATCCTATGGTACCAAAGGGCCAGAACGCTAGCTAATTGGCCATCAGGCAGCATCAAAGCAAAGATATGCTATGTTACTGATTAAAGAATATATATATGTCACTACTGATCAAGATGCATACTGATGAAAGCAAAGATATATTATGTTGCTGAAGATAAATTGTTAGGATTTTGGGATGATGGAATTTTTTGTGTATAAACACTTCCAGAGGACACGAATGATGTTGATCATGAAGGTTATATATCCCTGCAAGAAATCATTACAGTACCATACATACACTGAAGTGACAAAAGTCATGGGATAGCAATATGCAAATTTTCAGATGGCAGTAGCATCGCGTAGAACAGGTATAAATGCGCAGTGCTTTTTCGCAGAGCTTTCATTTCTGTTCAAGTTATTCATGTGAAGAGGTTTTGACGTGATGATGACCGCACGACGGGAATTAACAGACTTTTGAACGCGGAATGTTAGTTGGAGCTAGACGCATGGGTCATGCCATTTCGGAAATCGTTAGGGAATTCAACATTCCCAGATCCACTGTGTCAAGAGTGTGCCGAGAGTATGAAATTTCAGGCATAACATCCCCCACCATGGACAGCGCAGTGGTCGACCGCCTGCACTTAACGACCGAGACCGGCGACGTCTGCAAAGAGTCGTAAATTCTAACAGACAGTTACAACACTGCGTCAAATAACCGCAGAAATCAATGTGGGACGTACAAGGGACTTGTCTGTTAGAACTGTGCGGAGAAATTTGGCTTTCTTGGGCTATTCCAGGACCGACTCGAGTGCCTTTACTGACAGAACGACATCGCTTGCAGCGACTCTCGTGGGCACGTGAGCATATCGGTTGGTCCCTAGATGAATGGAAAACCGTGGCCTGGTCCGATGAGTCACGATTTCAGTTGGTAAGAGTTGATGGTAGGGTTCGGAGTGGGGCAGACCCCACGAAGCCATGGACCCAAACTGTTAGCAAGGCACTGTTCAAGCTGGTGGTGGCTCCGTAATGGTGTGGGCTGTTTTTTTTCATGCATGGACTTGGTTCTCTGGGGCCACTGGACCGAACATTGACTGGAAATGCTTATGTTCAGCTACTTGAAGATCACTTGCAGCCATTCATGGACTTCATGTACCCAAACAACGATGGGATTTTTATGGATGATGTCACCGGGCCACAACTTTTCAGAGGTTGGTTTGAAGAACATTCGACAATTCCAACGAATGATCTGGCCACCTCAGAGGACATGAACTCCCATCGAGCATTTATGACATCATCGAGTGGTCTGTTCGAGCCCAAAATCCTGCACCATAAAATCCTGCATCATGCGTCGCCTACCTGAGACAGCATGGCCAATATTCCTGCAGAAGATTTCCAACGACTTGCTGAGTCCATGCCATGTCAGAGTTGCTGCACTTCAGCAATGGGCCGACACGATATTAAGAGGTATTCCATGACTTTTGTCACTTCAGATACTTGTCCTTCATGAGATGTCCCTGAACTGTAACGGAGCAGATACAGTCAGGAATATCAACAAAATAACTGGAAACGACACAGTATTAGAGCGAAAAGTACAACAATGGTTTAAATAATTTCCGATCCAGGGATATTAATCAGCAAAATGAGTGCAATACACCGAGCGACAGTTATGTAAAACAAATGAACAGTGAATACCATTTGATTCTAACTTTCGCCAAACTGTTTAGTGGTAACATAACAGAGGTTTTTTAAACACGACAGAGGAATTAAAGGGCCACTATTTGACATCTTCCGACAGCTGGTGCCGCTGGTGAAGTCAAATAGCCGGATAAGTGTAAACCCTCACTGAATAAGACTTGAAAAGACGATTTGAGGTTTGCACTTTTCTATTCTTCCGGAACAGGAACGCCCTCTTTTTTGCTCTTAAGTAGTGGCATGTATGATAATCGTCTCCAATGGCTGGATGCCAAATAGGATCCTTCATCCGTAGAAAATGACAGCGACTGTCTAGTTTCATCCATACTTCGTTTTGAAACGTGGTGGAACTAATAATTCACGGATTAATACAATTCCACAACTTAATACAATGCATAAAAAATTACTAATTATGTGGCCTAGACTGATGAAAAATAATGAAGTTTTAACTCCTTCATGACAACGCAAGACACACATTTTTACAACAACCATGCCAAAATTACATAGCTTAAAATGTTTGAACCCTTCTCATACTTCCCAGACCTTTCACCAACCAACTTCTACTTTTTTGTTATTGTTGTGTCTAATCCTCAATTCCTTCAGTGTGGGACGGACATCCCATGAGTATAGTAGATGGAGAGGAATGGATCGAAAGGGGCAACTGCTGTTGTGATGGAGCACTCGTAGGTAGAAATCTGGCTTGGCTCCATGTAGCTGAAGAAGCAGGGCAGTGCCTTCCGGGTGGACTTTTATGCTAAACTAAAAGCATTCGCTTACTGTATGGGAGAAAATACGGAAAACTTCCACCAGGTAGTCCGACTAACGATGTTAGATGCAGAACATCACAAACGCCCTCGAATCTCCTCGTATTTTGAAACAGTGCTTACAGCATAGCCGCCAGGTTATTTTACTTCAGCCCTAAAGCTCATTAGCGGCGCATGTTGCCAAGGAGCCATGAGTCGGGCACTGTATCATATTAAACCGAAAGTCAATATCTTCTTCTGAAATAAAAGACATACAAAATGTGTCTTCTAGTAGTTACCTAAATCTAAATATTTGTCCTAGAGCTTCTCAACTATTCATCTAATTTATCTTTTTATGAATCAAAGATTTTTTTATTTTTTTTTATTTCCAATGGCAAGGCAAGTACAAGAAGAATAAAAATAGTAATAAAACAAAAAAATAACAAGGGGAAAAAATACAAAAGAATAAACGTCAAAAAATGCAAAGATGACCGAAGTCATTGCCTTAAGAGTTCTCTCGCACGCCAGTAAAGCGCTGTCCCGAGTCGCCGTCAAGTACCGCACATCGTTGGAAGTGATCTCTGTTCATTGGGTCTGTTGAACCACATAGGGCGCAGCCAGGATTCGAAAAGATTTTAATGCGATGGAGATGTTCTACTAGACAGTCATGGCCATTATTAATCAAAAGAAGAAACATAAAATACAAACTACATATATCTCATATGGGATCACATATATATTTTGAAACAGTGTCTACAACAAAGCGGCCAGCGGATTGAATATCAGCCCTAATGCTCACCAGCGGGGCGAGTTGACATGAGCCACGAGTCGGGCTCCACTTTTAAAGCATTAAAATAATTTTTAAATGACAAAAATTCAAAAATGAAACATTCTTCAAGAACACCTTTGAGGTGTTTCTTCTATCCAGAACGCCAAACCTCTATACAACTGATGTAAATGATATGGTATCTCTAGATATATTGAATCTAATAGTGTCTGTTTTCATTAGTAAAAGTCGATTTTCATTGAAATGTATCTACCAAACCGACATTTCATCAGTTTTATTTATTATTTTAAATCTTATCCCACTTGCAGAACAGCAACATGTAGATCGAGTCCAAAACCCGTGTGGCCTTATGAAAGGAGGGAAAGAGCTTCTGTTGTGATGGAGCACCCATAGGTAGAAGTCTGACTTGGTTCCCTGATGCCAAAGGAGGGTAATGTCCTTCCATGAAATACTTTTAGGGGGAACTACTATACACATTTGCGTATCATATGGGAAATATCTGAAAAACTCCCACCAGGTAGCCCGACCTAATGAGGTAAGATGCCGAACGTCATAGGCGCCATTGAGAGGGCTCCTCGTTTTTTTTACAGTGTCTATAAAAAAGCTGCCAGTGAATCCCGCTCTAATTCTCACTAGCGGCGCTTTTTGCCACTGATCCACGAGTCGACCTGGGCATTTCTTTTTAAATAACTATAAAAAAATCGAGTCTAAAGTACATCTAATTTTTTTTTTTAATTTTCGGTATATCAAAACACATTCACGGTTATTATTAATTTAATTATCATTTTAAACTTTTCGGTTTTGAATAATTAATTAACTTGTACATTTTAAGTACAGTAGTAAGTAAGTTAAAAATCTTAAATATTCTTTAATAGCATCACCAAAAATTTAATAAACGCAACGAATGTTTATTTCTACTAAAAACATTCCCTTAATATATTGGTCGAGGTGCCAAGTGGCCGAGTGGCTAGTGCTTTGGCGCTCGGTACTGCAGGTTTTCGGGTTTTCGGTCCCGGCGGTTACCATGGATGCTTCGTAGTGGTTCTAAATCCACTTTAAATCATATGTCCCGTCTCCTATGACTGTAAGAGCGTCAAGCAGAAATCGGACTCCTACCTATTCATCATAGAAGCTGCCGTTTTCCCTCCATCCATGAGTAGATATCACGGGATGTCTCCGAACTAAAATATTGAGGATTAGTCACAACAACTTAATATTAGAATAATTCTTACAAATTATTATTATACATTAAAACCTCCCTATTAAATATTTAACTATTTATTTAAATAATAATTTTTTTTATTGAAATCATTGAAAATTGTATATGATTTTTTAATAAATCTGCAAGTTATTCTTTTCTCAAATTTTCTCGAAGAACATAAATTTAATGCTCTTGTTACATTATTTATTTTTGAAAAGTAAATTTAATTGCAATTGTAAAAAGAAACAAAATTTTAAAAAAAACTTAATTTAAATTTGAAAAATAAGTTAAATTTTGTTGTCGTTTTTACTGTTTAAATTCCCATTGGTTCATTTTTGCACATTTTGAGCTAATTAGAACGGGGTCCACAGTTTAATGTGGTTCGAATCACTAGCAAAAATCCTTGTCATAGCCAGGATTCGAACCTGAATCCTGCGATACCAACGTCCAGAGCACTAGCCTAAAATATTAAACTCATCATCATCATCATAGTGGCCCTCTGGTAGGTCAAGACCGTCTGCCTACTGGCGGATTTTGAGAGAATTTTTTTTTTTTCTTTTAGGGGTAAAAAGGTTGTCAATTCCATAGATGCCCAACGCTCTACAGTCATATTGAACTGGGTCCTACTGTTTAAAGTGGATTCCGAAAGACTACAAATATCCATTGCACTGCAGAGAACTCAAGAACCCGAAATCTGTGGTACTGATCGCCAGAGCGCTAGTCACGGGGCCATCAGGCCCATAAATATTAAACTGCAATTTAATAATTAAATTTAATTATATATTTTTTAATAACATTTATGTTGCATTTGCAATTTTCTTTCTGGGAACATTTTTTTTTTTTATAAATTCATTAGAATGATTTAGGATTTTAGTACGTATTCACAACATGACATATCATTATTAATGTTCCATTTCTTCTAAAATATAAAACCATTAAATATGTATTAAAATAGTTACATATACTATTTTAATTGCAATAATCGGATAAATTATACATACTATTATAATACGTTTAAAAGATTTAGATAAAAAATAAATGAACCTAAAAGCATATTTAGCACAGAATAGTTATTCAAATCTTATTTTTTATTGGTGATAACTATTTTGAACGAAGATTATACACGAAAAATTTGTTCAATAACGTTGAATCTACTTAAATCATTTTTCATATCAAATTAGGCCATTTCTCGTTATAAAATTATAATCTATAATACTCATATTAAACTAACCTAACCATACTAAGTATATTAAAATCCTTGCTTTTGGCTAGATTGAGACATCCAAATTCTTTGAAAAGACTTTGCCGGTTTAAAAATAAAGAAAAACTAATAATAAATTCAGATTTATCTGTTTTCCAAAAAACGAGAAATCATCTTCAAAACGATCGTTTCCGCTTCAGAACAAAAGTTCCACGGTTAGTCGGCGCCTTAAGGCTTCTAACCAAGCGATAATCCGTGCCCTCACCCTGGTAAACAAAGAATGCAAACAACCGTTTCAGTAACACAGATTCGTCATAATTCCATCTTTTTTTTTTATCGCTCGCGAATCTGTGCCAATGTGTGTGAAAATATGTATTCGAGATGAATTGCATTTTTAAAAAGTTATATTTTTATTTCTATTTTTTTTTCAATTCCACTATTAGCTCACACTCTCTTTTGTATATATCTTGTTCAAATTTTCAATCGTTAACAAAACACCTTCCATTCATCCACTCAAGTTCAAATAAAAATTTTTTTTTTTTTGAACTTGCAGTGGATGACACTGGATGTTAATACAGTTTTCAAATATTAATTCATTCAATTAATTTAATTCATTAATTTTAGTTTTCTTTAGATTTAAGTTGCATATATCTGCTAATAGATGGGGCCATATATACTTAAAAAAATGAATGAATATTATTTATAATTTAGAATTATTATGGACTCCTGCAATATAGTGAGAAAAAAAAAGAAGGAATTGACTTTAAATTTTTTTTTTTTTTTTTTATATTACTTGTTTTCATTCACTCTCCCTATATATATCTTGTTCAAATTTTCAATTGTTCGTAAAATACTTTTTCATTCATCCACTCAAGTTCAAATACATTTTTTTTTTTTTTATCTTGTTCAAATTTTCAAATTGTTCATTAATTGAATGTAATTAATTAATTTTAGTTTTTTTTCAAGTTCAAATACATTTATTTTGAATTTGGCGCCAGATAAACTTAAAAAAAATGAAGGAAAATTATTTATAAAGGACTTTTCTCAATATGAAAAAAAAAAAAGTGATTTAAATTTTTTTTTTTTTTTTTTTTTTATTAATTTTAAATCAAAGGGATAAGCAACAGTAAACAACAAAAAATATTAAATATATTTTCAAATATATTTATAATTCTTTATTTTTTTAAAATGCTACATACGTTTTATAATAAAAAAAAAAATCCCATCTTGTCAAATAATTATAAAAGTCAGAACTTTCATCATTTTTTCATGGTGGTCATCATTCTGATCCACATCAGAATTTGAATTTTCATTTATATCAGTTGATCCAGACTAGATGGTACTGGCTGATTTTTGTGAGGGATTAGGTTTCACATTGCTAAAAGCATGCGGTATTTTTAAAATGTGTTTAAATCTATTTTTAAATTACCTTTGTTCTCATTATGTATAAAATAAAAATTGAAAGACGGATTTTTATTCTCATTTTATATTACGTAATGATAATGCCGCCGCTAGAGACAGTCACAAGACTTGGTTTCGATCATATTCATGATACCCTTGAATAGCCTAGAGCTGGGGTCTGCAAACTACTGCCCGCGGGCCAAATCCGGCCCGCCAGTGTCATCCATCCGGCCCGCGACAGCGAATAGCTTATTGTTACTCTAAGTTGGGATAAAAAAAACAGAATGATAATAACTCGGTTTTATTGACTTGCTAGGTAAAGCTTGTATGACAAGCATAATACGCAGAAAACTTAACTTAAAAACATAACAACTAACAAATAATTGAAATGAATCCCACTAACATTATACACTGGTGAACATCCCGCGGTTACCCTCGGTAGTTATGTTGGGGTAAAAGAGTGTCGCATATGTATGTATATCGATGTTTGGAATGTATATATCCTGAATCAAACTTATGACTTTTTATCCTTTCCTCCTTATATTCCTTCCTATATTCCTTTTCTCCCTCAGGAACGGAAAAGCTAAATTAACGCGAATGAAAAAAAAAAAAAAAAAAAAAAAATTAGGGGTTTCCACTTGTAAAAAAAATACTAATGAGATTTATGTAATTGTGGTTGTTTGGCCCTTGGTACTTACTGGAGTAAACAGTATGGCCCTGAAGGCTGGAAAATTTGGAGACCCCTGGCCTAGAGAAAAATCGGTGGCATTGCTACGTCTTTTCTGTGGTCACGATTCAAAGCACCTTCACAGAATTCAACTGACTCCTGACACTCTCTGTCTCCTGTGTGATAACCAGGAAGAAATGGACCTTGCTTGAATGGAAAGAACTCACCTTGCTTCCTGTTCTGCATTGCCTCCTGTTTCTTTATGGAAGCGTTATTGGATTTCCAGACTTAAGCGGAGGGATTAACTGATGTCATTTGTTTGTATCTTGTTCTTTGTATTTTTTCTTTATTACATCTGTTGTCTTGTAAATTTGCCAATGGAAATAAAAAAATATTACGTGATCCACAAATCAACCTATTCCCACTCAGTTTAAAGACTCATTTTTGATTATATTATTATAATCAAAAATGAGTTATATATTTATATACATATATATATATATTATATCATTGCAAAATTCAAATATTGTTACTTAATAATTAAGTATCTTAGCTATCGTTAGTCAGACTTCTCCCTTTGGGTGTCCCCATGTCTTTGTACCGCATGGTCAAGGACAAAAAGAAGCATTTTTAATTCTTTATTACGACTCGTCGGTTTAACAAGGGTTCATGGATTTGGTCTAGATCAGGGATGGGCAAACTACGGCCCACGGATAAAATTTTAATTTGCCGCTCCGAGGCAAATTAAAAGAAATATATATTTATATATCCACCTCCTTTTCTAATTTGATTAAATATTTTTTTCTTCCTTTTTTTTTCAAAGTACTGATGATATTTTACTTTCTCTGTTTTTGTTCTACAAAACATAAATCGACGAAAATAGCAAGACAAAAAGCAACTTTCAGCACAGACAGCTTTCAATCGATAAAGTAATAAACGCGGAAGTTCTTTGTTAGTTATAGCTGTAGATTTGGCGCCAACAAGCGTTATCTCTTTCTCGGGAAGCAGACATATGGGAATCCAATATAGGGAATTAGACCTCACATGTGGCAGACTGCGTATTTTAAGCTCCAGCCAGCGGCTTTTTCTTTTGGCGCGAGTTCTAATATTATTGATTGCGCATGGAAAGATTGCGGACATAGAGCATCATTGTGAATAGTGGTGAAATTATTAAAAGTATTGCGTAGCTAGTGCTTGTTTGGGTTATTCGTAAAATATTTCAACCTAAAAAGGCTACTAAAAAACTTAGAGTTGATTTAAAGTGCCGTGCTTTTAATGGTGAAATTCAGTGCCATTTAAACAGGATTGGATATTTTTATCATGCCTTTCAACATAAATTGTGAAGCAGTGAGTTCAGATTTGCAGGATGAATTAATTGAGTTGCAATCTAACAATCATCTGAAGCAGTTGTTTCTAAATATGCCAAAGTTAGAGTTTTACAAATCATTATCAAATTTTCCCAAATTTATTATCTCATGGCCCCGAAAATCAGTGCTATGTTTGCTTCATCTTATATATGTGAACAAGTGTTTTCAACTATGAACCTTAGGAAGAATTATTTCAGAAGTAGACTGACAGATGAGCCTTTAGCCTCGTTCCTTAGAATCAGTACATCTCACTTCGAACCTCACTATAAGGAAATTTTAAAAATGAAATCGCAATTTCATTCATCTCATTAACATATTTAAATTATAATACTTGTGTATAATTTTTAAAATTTTAGAAAAATTTATCTTGGCCCGCCGAACTTTTTTTTTTTTTTTTTTTTCGATTTTTATCCGCGATCGAAAAAGTTTGCCCATCCATCTATCTAGATGTTGCTGTCGACCAAGTGGGATAAAAACAACAACATTTTCAGATAATTACTTTGTTGTACCCAAATTTTTCTTTTAGTTTAGTTGATCGGTACCCTTTTTAAAATTTATGTTTCAGATTATCAATGATCTATAAATTTAAGTGAATTTATTCGAATTGCTTATTTACATTTACAAACCATTACAGAATGACCACCTACTTGAACTTATTTTTGTTGAACTAGACTTTGAAAACTTCTCCATGGAAATTTTTTTATCGCTGAAAATAAATATCTCAAAATTTGTTTTCCAAATTGTGAATCAGCATTTTTAAAACACATCTTCTTTAAAAATTCATTCATTCATTAGGAAATCTATTTTATTACCAACTAAAATTTGCATTCAGAAATGGATTTTAGCAACTTGTTCATTACATCAATTATTGCGTGGTGTTTTGAAGAGTTATTTCAATATTCAAGTTCACCCTTTAAAGATATTTCTTTGGAAAGAATCTCCTTCATTCCATAAAGAATTTTTTTGCATATCTGATGATTATTATATGATAATTATTATGATTGCATATCTGATGATTATTATATCATTATTATGATTATTATTGCATATCTGATGATTATTATATCATTATTATGATTGCATATCTGATGATTATTATATCATTATTATGATTGCATATCTGATGATTATTATATCATGATTTGCATATCTGATGATTATTATGATGATTGCATATCTGATGATTATTATGATGATTGCATATCTGATGATTATGATGATGATTGCATATCTGATGATTATGATGGTGATTGCATATCTGATGATTATGATGGTGATTGCATATCTGATGATTATGATGGTGATTGCATATCTGATGATTATGATGGTGATTGCATATCTGATGATTATTATGATGATTGCATATCTGATGATTATTATGATGATTGCATATCTGATGATTATTATGATGATTGCATATCTGATGATTATTCCATTTTAAATTACGATGACATTTTGGAATTTTCTTCTGTGAAATTAGAAATGAATTGAATTGAATCGAATGTTGTGTGAATTTGAATTGTGAATTTTTCATTTTAGGTATTTTTAAAAATATTTTTTAATTGAATATTCAATGATATTAGACACGAGTTCTTCATTTCTAACTTTGTTAATAAGTCTTGTTTAAAAAATAAAATAAGTTTTAATCTTTTTTAAAAGTATCAATTAAAAGAAAATGTTTCAGAAAATTTGAATTTAATTTCTTGAATTTAGGATTCCTTTAAATATTGCTTACAAACATAAGTCAGGATATTTGGAGATTTCGTATTGAATTTAAAAATAATGAATTATTGCTAAACTAAGACATTACCATCTTACAGTGGGTTAATAGCATAATGTGGTTTTATATGTATTTTTAAGCTAGTATTCATTTTGAATTGTGTTTGTTTTTATTTCAGTCTTAAATATCAGATAAGATATTAGAAATATTTATGTTTTTTATTGCAGATAATCAATAGTTAAGAGTATTTTGAGATTGTATATTTCAGACTGATTTGGTATTTTTACTTAAATGTCGAATATATTTAAAAAAATGCATACAAGAATAATTGAAAACCAACTGGATAAAAATTTATTTTCTATTGTAGGTAGAAGACTTTTAGAATATTTTTTGGTAGAATTGTTACATCATTAACATTTAAAACATGAAAAAAAAAAAAAAAATCCAGAGAATCTTAGTAACTTTACAGATTGATAGTTCAAATCTGAAATTTTAACTATGCTTGTTAAATTTCAGATTCAAAATTATTATGAATCGATACTTTTTAACAAAACTTCATGATTCATTATGATTCATACAATGCCATTTTGTTTGAATGAAGAAAAATTGATAACTTCTTGAAATACATTCAAAAAAATACAACATTTACTAAAAATGCCATTTACAACAAGGTCAAATAAATTAGCAATTTTAATAAATAAAGTACGAAATTAATATTTGGATCTGTGAGACAAAATAAATTATTCTATAAATTGTCATAACTCTGCATGCAAGAAAAATTTGGTAGTGAATGTTTGAGGAAATTGACTGCAATTTAAAATTTTTTTATCATAATGTAGTTATCTGACAATATATAAAAAGTCATTGATAAAATATTTTGTCAAAAAAACGAATTATTATATATAATAAAGTTATGAAATTATACAATTAATTGAAACTGGCAGATTAATTTGAGAACCGTGAAACATAAGAAATAACAATTTTAAAAAGCTTCGAAAATCAGTAATTCGATGCTCGACCTGATTAAATAAGATTTATCCTTTTATTATTTCCTTCTCAGTCTTTATTAAATAATTGATTTTCAATATCAAAACAATTTTTCTTTTTAATACATATAATATTTTATAATTTCTGTTCTAAATTATTCACTTTATTATGAAACTTTTATATTTTTTAAATAATTTTTTTTCTTTAGTATTTGTTCCATGTAATTCTGAACATTGACTGTCAATTGCCGTTATGTTATTGATAATAATAATAATAATAATAAACATTGCAATTGTATGATAAATCTTTCTTTGTATATGTTCCATGTATTTGCTTCACATTGGCTGTCAATTGTTATGTTAAAAATAATAATAATAATAAACATTGCAATTGTACAATAAATGACTTTTAATATTACAATTAAATGAAAAAGTGCAATTCATGAAATTATTTTTTGGCTGCATTATGTATCATTTAAGCGGTGCTGAGCCCTAACTAACAAGAAGCAATATTCTACAAGTTTACTCACAAGTGGCTGCAGCTGATAAAATAATAATAAAAATGACTTAAAAAAATCACCTATTACTACAAAACGTGTCGAAGACGAAACTTTATTCTCTCATAGACTATCAATGGATGTTTTGTAATGAGACAGATCCCACGTTTTCTGTGAAGTTGGCAGAAGAACATCAGGTATATGGCCATAATCATTCAACCCACTGTACAAAAACGAAACAGTTTGTTGAAGAATCTCCAAAAACCAGGAGGCTCTCTTCCTGAGAATCCTTGAAGAAGACGTTGACTTTTTGCATCCAAAAAAACTTCACTGAAGGCCACAATTTCAGCTTCACCTCCATAAGTTGAAGCAGAACTCATTCTTTTCTCGTATGCTTCCATTTCTTCTTCTGAAGTGAAGTTCTTGAAGCGGTCCCAGTTCTCGCAGACATAATTCACGACCTGGTCTCTTATAAAAGCGTGTTTGATCTGCTTTCCTAGAACGAAATAGGCCATGGCACGAAACAGACAGTTGCCGTCGCCTGTGATAGAATGGATCTTGAATCTGCCACCAGCTTCAGTGCAGAAATTTGTTGTAGCCACGTGGTAATGTCTGACGGGTTTGACGTTTTGTTATCAACTGCTTTTTCTCTTCGGCGTCTATTTTTTGGTCTGGCGTTTAACATCTGAATTACTTTTTAAATTTACATGCATCCTCAGAACCACAAAAACATGAAAGCTCTACAAGAGAGCCTTGGAATTTAAAACCAATTTATGCTAAGCTATGCCAACAAAAAATAAAAGAGTGTTTTAATATTGTTATACAACAATGTAATTTTATCTTAACAGTTCAATTACTAAAACATCAGATTTCATTCACTTCTGTTTATCTATAAAAGCATTCTTGTTGCTGAACCAATAGTACTCGCAAAAAATAGCAATTGGAACTGTTGTCATTAGCTAAACACTGAAAACTGTGTTTGATGGAAGGCGATAAATTTCATATTTCCACAGAAATATTGTGCGTTTTTTATTTTTATACTCTTTTCTAAGAGATGGCATTGTTAGATTGCAAATCAGGATATGACCTCAGTCAGAAAATAATACTACAATTTATCTGAGATTCAAATTCGGTTGTGGGTTCTATAATTTGCAACAGAAACTCAATCCATTAAATACTATAAATTAATCAAAAATGATGATTTATGAAATTTTCAATTGAATTTTTGATTGGTTGTAATTATTTAATGGTTAATTTCTGTTGCAAATATAGAACCCACAACAATTTAGTATCAGATAAATCATTACATGTACAGTCATATCCTGACCCCTGTCTCTTAAATGTAAGTAAAAGGCACTGAAATTTATCTTTCCATCAACAGTTTTCGATCTGTTTGCCATGGCGGAACCCAGCCTTATTTTTAAGATCTTTGGTTCAGCTGTAAATGCTTTATAGATAAACAAGATGAGTGTTGTAATTGGAGCTGTTAGACAAATTATTGTTATGGCTAATAAAAAAATTAAGGCACACTCTTTATTTTCATTGGCATGGCTGCAGACAGTTTAAATTCAGGCTCTTGTATATGAAGCTTTTCGTATTTTCTGAATACATGTAATCAAAGAGAGTAATTCAAGCTCACTCAGACAAATGACGCCACTTTCCGGTTGATAACAGTGCGTAGTTCCAACCATTGGCTCAACATTCTGCGTAACGGTGGCCGACCAAGGCTCCATTTATCTGGCGACGGCTGCTATTCTGGCGCCAATGAGCGGGTCTCAGCCGCACCCTGGAGACCTGAATCGTGAATTTCTTAGAAAACTGGGACTCAAGGCTCGCTCGAAAAGAAGTAGGCTGCCAGAAAAGACAGTTTACTGCTTCGCTATGGTGGCTTTGAAGTAACTGACGCTTCAGTGGTTTTTGGATAAGGGCGATCTTCTTCTCGGAAAAACCTCTGTTTTGGAAGTGCTTCAACAGGCTGTTTCAAGTTTTTATACG
The DNA here is from genome assembly GCA_021605095.1 of Caerostris extrusa. Taxonomy (NCBI): domain Eukaryota; kingdom Metazoa; phylum Arthropoda; class Arachnida; order Araneae; family Araneidae; genus Caerostris; species Caerostris extrusa. The sequence goes on along the minus strand of BPLR01004787.1, from coordinate 5,157 downwards.
TAGTGAATGATTATGGCCAGTACGTGTTCTTCACCAACTAAAGCACGTGGAGGATCTATCATTACAAAATATCCATTGATAGTCTAGAGAACAAAGTTTCGTCTTCGACGTTTATAAATGGTGATTTTAAGTCATTTTGTATTTTATCAGCCTTTCCTTGTGGTAAACTGTAAGTGTGTTTGTTTATTATTACAATTACTTGCTTAAAATATTCTGTCGGCAAAAATATTTCGTAATTCACTTTCCTTTAATTGCAATATTAAAGTCATTTGTGTACAATTGCAATGTTTGTATTGTGTGTATAACATAACAGAATGTTTGGCTCAATATTTTATATACAAAGAGAAGATTTATATCAAGTACATTTATATTGACATTATTATTATCAATAACATAACGGCGAATGACAAATTCAGAAATTACATGGAACAAGCCTACTAAAGAAAAGGAAATTATTTTATATAAAGTTTCTGTAAAGTGAATCAATTTGGTAAAAATACAAAAATGTATAATAAAATTGTTTGTCTATATTAAAATCAATTGTTTAATAAAGACTTTTGAGAAGAATAATATTTGAATCTGGCATCGAAGATACTGACCTGCTTTAAGCCATTTCTTATGAACACGGTTTCCCGCCGATTATCCTGCCAGTTTCAATTATTATATATTTCAACTGCCCTATCTCAAAGATAGACTAAGTTTTAATGGCACATATTGTCGAATGGCACTACGTATGATAAAAATTTTTAAATTACGTCAATTCTCAACTTCATTCGCTACTAAATTTTCTTTAAATACGAAAAATACTGTTGCCTGGGAGTAATTTATTTTGTCTCACAGATCCAAATATTAGACTCGTCTTTTAATTTATTAAGTGCTAATTTATTTGACGCTACTGGTAAATGTTAGCTGTTTTGAGTGTATTTCAGAGTTATCAAATTTTCTTCATTCAAACAAAAATGTGACATGAATGTAATGGTGTGAATTTTGTTAAAAAGTATCGATTCATAACTATTTGAATCTGTTAACAACATAATTAGAACTGTTCCATCATCTGTAAAGTTACTAAGATTCTCAAGTTTTTTTTTTTTTCACTCATTTTAAATGTTGTGATATTGAACCACAAAAGTATTCTGAGATCTTCTGCTACAATAGAAAATAAGAATTTTATCATTGATTTTCAATTTATTTGTATGCATTTTAATATATTCATTTCATTTAAACTCAAAAATGCAAATCATCTGAGAAGTATGCAATCTCAAAATACTCTTAATATGATTATCTACAATAAGCTATATTTCTAATATCTTATCTGATATTTAGACGAAATAAAAAACAAACACAATTCAAATGAGTACTGGCAAATACATATAAGCTACATTCTGACCAACCCACTGTAGATGTTAATGTCTTGGTTGCAACATTCATGTTACAGAGATCAGCTCTGAAAATGCTCCAAGTATCCTTATGTTTGTAACAACTATTTAAAGGAATCAAGAAATTAAACCAGAATTTTCTGAAACATTTTCTTTTAATTGACTCTTTAAAAGATTAAAACTTATTTTATTTTAAAAACAAAGACTTATTAACAAGTTGAAAATGAGAAACTTTCATGTCTATGTCATTGAACATTCAGATAAAAATGTTTTGAAAATACCTAAGGCTGAAATTCCTATTCAGAATACACAACGTCAGTTCAATTCATTTCTAATTTCACAGAAGAAAATTCAAAATAAATAAACAATTAAATGAATCGATAATCGGAAGTCGCTCTGTCATCGCCAATAATCATCGAATATGCAAGCTCATCACCAATATCATCGAGTATACAGCTCGCCTCAATAATCGTCGAATATACTGGCGCTCATAATATCATCAGATATACAATCACCGAATATGCAATCACCAATATAATCATCAGATATGTCATCATCATAATCATCAGATATGCAATCATCATCGCAATCAAATATGCAATAAACAAGTCATCGCAATAATCATCAGATATACATCCTTAATATTATAATATCATCGAATATGCAATCGCCAATGTGATATAACCAATCATCGGATATGCAATCATAATAATATCGAATATGCAATCATAATGGTATCATATAATAATCATCGAATGCAAAAAATAACATGGAGATGAGCTTTTCGAAATCTTTAGGAATTGATGTTGAAATAACTCTTCAAAAAACACCGCAACTGGTATTGTGTTCTGCAAAAAATCCATTTCTGAATCTGGGAAATTTTAGTTGGTAATAAAATAGATTTCCCCCTAATGAATGAATGGGTAAGAAGATGTGTTTTAAAATAACTGTTCTAATTTGAAACAATACAGATATTTATTTTCGGCGATAAATTCTCTAGGAAGTTCAAGTCCTAATTCAACAAAAATTCGAAATAGATGATCATTTGTAATGATTTAACCAAATAATAATAAACAATTTCGAAGCAAATTCACTTAAGAATTTATAGATCATTATATCTGAAGCACATTTTACCCAAAAGGGAACCGATCAACAAACAAAAGAAAGGGCTGAATTACAGCTAAACCAGTATCTGGCTGTTGTTCTTATCCCACTGATCATTTGCTGTACAGATAGATGGATGGGCAAGCACCGGTCATGAAGTCGAAAAAAGTTCGGCCAATTAAATAGGCACTCTAGTACAAAATTCTCCACAAACATGTTATAATTTATGAAATATGTTAATAGTGAATGGTGCGATCCTTATAGCTTCAAATGAGATCATGGTTCCAGGGCAGGAGCAAAATATCTATGGTCCTTTCTGAAATGTGGCTTCCTAAGGTTCATGGTTGAAGCACTGTTCTATATATGGATGAGCAAACCTGCGCAGTTCGGGGCCGCTGAGACCAAGAGTTTGGAAGAAGCTGAGTAATGACTGAAAACTCCAACTGGCATGTTGCAACCGCTTCAGGCTGATTGACCAGGCCTGCTCGTGAAATTTCATCTGCAAAATCTGGCTCACTACTTCACAATTATATTGGCATGATATATCAATCTATTTAAGCTGGCACTGAATTTCACCGTGGCACTCTAAGTTACAGTGGCCCCCAGGGTTGAGAAATATTTACGAATAACCCAAACAAGCACTAACTACTGTCTTTTTGTGTTCACCATATTACAATGATGCTTCTATATTCCACAATCTTCTCGCAATCAATAAGCAAAAGCACTTGGCTAAGCACAAACTCACGTCTGCTACAAAAATACAATTCCCCTGCTGTTGAATTCTATGTCACTTCCAGAAGATGCGCTGTTGTGAGAACTCACGTTAATACACATCGATTAAACTGTCTGTGTTGAACCCTTTTATTTTGCTGACTGACAGAGACCATCATGCACAAAAAGGAAGAAAAAATATTGTCAAACCAGAAAAAGGAGAATGGATATAAACTATTGTATTCCTTGGTGCCTCCGGGCGTAGGTAAATTCGTGTGAATAACGTCTAGACTCATGAACCCTGATTACTAGAAGCAGTGGCAATAAGGGTAAAATGTCTTTGTCCTTGAGCCATGCGACTGCGTATGAAACAAGAAGTATCTGACAACGACAGACTGGAATACATTAATAAATGGCTAATATTTGAGTACACAATGATATATATATATATATATATATATATATAAACTCATTTTTGATTATAATAATATAATCAAAAAATGAATCTTTAAACTGAGTGAGATATTGTTTGCGGATCACGTAATATTTTATTGTGAGCCACAAAAGACAGCAGGCTATAATAAGCAAGACTGAGATACAGGCACAAATGTGTGCCTCAGTACAATCCAATAACTTGCGTAAAGCAGGAGGCAGCTGAGGCTGGCGTAATTCTTCCATTCAAGCTGGGTTATGCCTGGGAAGGGTAGTGTCAGGCGCTACCAGTTCTGGTGAACCGCAGAAAAGACGTGGCAGTGCCACCATTTTCTCTGGGCCTTTCCGGCCTCAGAGCCATACTGTACACTCCAGTGTACTGGAGGCAAACAACCACAATTATAAATCTCATGTATTTTACAATTTCCCTTTCCATTTAACGTTATTGCTTCCTGAGGAAAAAAAGGAATCTATGGAAGGAATGGGAGGGAAAGTCATGGACTGATTCAGAAGTTCCACCATTCCCAGGCATCGTCTCCTACATATGTTTGCTCTTTTACCCCAACTACCGGCGGGATGTGTTGGTGAGATTCATTTCAGTATTTGTTGGTGTGCTGTTTAGGGTAAGTTTGGTATTCCATACTTGTCATTAAGCTTTGCTTTAGTCAGCAAAACCGAGGGATTATTATCATTCTGTGTTGCTTAGAGTAACAATAAGCTGTCTGTGGATGCAGTTTGGCTGCAGACAGCTCTGACTGTCAAAAAGGTATCTGAGCTATAGTCGAACCAAGCTCTGTGATATAAAAATGAGAATACTTCAATTTTGACCTTGCTGTGAGCAAGGTAATTTAAAACAGATTCTTTCATTTTAAATACCACATGCTTTAGCAATACGTATCTCACAAAAGCGGCCATTTCACAGTCTGGATCAACTGATATAAATGAGAATTCAAATTCTGATGGATCAGAATGATGACCTACCAATAAAATGATGGTGTGACTTTACTGAGCAGCGACGAATCTAAGAAAATTAAAACTGGTGGTACATTTGGTGTGAATTCTGTTGAAAACTATAATAAGCATCTCATAGTTTCATCACTACAGGTCAGAAAAGAAAATGTATTTGGCACAGTGGATGAATGAAAAGTCTTTGCAGACAGTGGCTGAACAGTCTCACTCAGAGGGAGGTATGACTGTCGAGAAGGTATGAAAGCGAAACAATACAAAAGAAAATCTTGAAATATTCACTCTTTCTCTTACCCCATGCAGGAGTCCATAATAATTCTAATTATAATAATATTCATTAATTTTTTTAATTATATATGGCCCCATCTATTTGTGCGGATATATGTGTAACTTAATCTAAAGGAAAACTAAAATTTGAATTAAATTAATTGAATAATTATATTTGAAAAATATGTTAACATCAGTGTCATTTCACTGCAAGTTCTGAAAAATTTATTTAATTGAGTGGATGAATGGAAGGTGTTTGTTAACGATGTTTGAGCAAGATATACCACAGCAACACATGGCT